>CM056394.1:11984180-12016680 GCA_029718625.1 Synaphobranchus kaupii
TGATCCTAAGCCTCAGTGTAAAACACGGCCGGGATATCTGTCTATGACACACACAGCCGAGGGTTTACCCTCATTCAGTGAGATCCTCCCACACGGACCCGCACTCACAAAGCCAACATTCTCCTGACGCACGCACCGGCGGAGTAACAATGCACGCTCTGTGTGGCGGTCAGCGCACAGCGAGGAGCCTGGTTTCCATTCGCCCGCCGATTCACCTACTGCACTGTGACCGAGCGCAGATTCACCTACTGCACTGTGACCGAGCGCAGATTCACCTACTGCACTGTGACCGAGCGCAGATTCACCTACTGCACTGTGACCGAGCGCAGATTCACCTACTGCACTGTGACCGAGCGCAGATTCACCTACTGCACTGTGACCGAGCGCAGATTCACCTACTGCACTGTGACCGAGCGCAGATTCACCTACTGCACTGTGACCGAGCGCAGATTCACCTACTGCACTGTGACCGAGCGCAGATTCACCTACTGCACTGTGACCGAGCGCAGATTCACCTACTGCACTGTGACGATCAACTGCCTGACCGGCGCAGATTCACTGACTGCACTGTGATTGAGCAGATTCACTGACGGCACTGTGATTGAGCGCAGGTTCACTGACGGCCACTGTGCCTGAGCACAGATTCATTGACTGCAGTTACTCAACAGATTTCAAGCACTCACAGGAAGGAAACGTGCAACCTTTCAGCAAGATGACAGAGAACTTTGCTCTGTGTTTTCGCTTGACCGCCTGTCTCCTTCATTCATACTTCCCCCTTTTTTCTCTCCCAGTTACCTCTTCCGCACACACACACAGGCTGTAAATGCCCTCACCTCACACACACAGGTAGTGTTCCAACGCTCGAGAGCAGCCCTGCCAACAGAATGTGATTTATATATGTGCTTAGCATAGGCAATTGGGGTGGGATTAGAGGGGGGGGGGGGGCGCGTCTGGAGCACAAAGCCAGGCAGGATACGACAGGGGTCAGGGGTCACAGCACTGAGGCTCATGGTCTATGCGCATGGCTGACTTGTTTACAAAGGGTTTTCTTTAAAGAGAAAGAGGAAGAAAAAATTACAGCAGGAAGTGGAGCCGTTTATGCAGTGACTGATATTTCCCTGAAATGAAAATTCCTGCTGAATGTCAAATACATAGGGGAGGGGGGCAGGGACGAGTGTGAAAGGGTCTGCTAATACTAAGTGACTGACTACAACAGTGTTTGTTCCAGGCCGTAGTATTGTGCCATTGGCCCCCTAAAAATCATAAATGACCCGCTAGAATCGATGCATGGGCCCAATTGACCCCTCCCAGATTGACTGGGGGGAAAACATATATAAGTATAACGGTCAAATCACCAGCCAAGCAGTAACATTACAAAATGTTGCTACGTATTCATATAGTAATTAATCAATAACGTTGATGTTATGTCGCGGATAAATGGAACTTCACTAGTCGGCAAAGTGAGCTAGCTATCTACCTAGACAGCTCCACGGAAGCATAACACCATTACCTTGTTACCTAGCTAGCTAGTTGGCCATATAGCCATGAGCTGTGAGTCGCTTTAGCTAAAATTATATCAGTAACACTCGCTAGCTATGGAGCTTTCTAGCTGGTTAAACTACCAAGCTAATTACCAAAGCAGTTATAGTAGAAAATTGTTGCAGCAAACAAATTAAAAATGTATTGTTAAAGATTGATTAATATATTGAGTTTACACAATCAAGCTAGTTACCAAAGCATAGTTATAGTAGAAAATGTGTTGCAGCAAATTAAAAATGCATTGTTAATTAAAGATGGATTAATATATTGAGTTTTACACAATAAAAGTTCCAAGTTTCGTCCTGTTTTTGACTCTGACATTTGATAATGTTCCCCTAAAAAATAGTAGGGGGCCAAATTCGATCTCCTCTAAATGAATCCTAGATCAAACACTGTACACTGATACAACAATGTGTAAAAGGTGAATGTGTGTGATAAGGAGTGAGAGATACAGGGGAGCAGGCAGTGGAGAAAGCAACACTGTCCTCCAGGGCTGTACTGCCGACATGGATATGCTCAGGTTCTTGTGCAAAAAGAAAAAGAAAAAAAAAAAACTCAATTTCAGGGCCACAAAGCTTTCTTTCATTCAACATTCAGTGCAGTGTGTAACTCAAGAGTCTGCAGGTAAAACCATTTGCCATTGGGGATGTTAATTGTTTAATTAATGGATGAGTTACATCATGAATAGCCTCTGCTTTGCATAAACCCAGAGCCTCATTTTCCCAGCAGTTCCCTTTTTCTTTTTTGTTCATAGTTACACATTTTAAAAATCAGTGCTACTTTTAAAAAATGTTTTTTTTTTTTACACTTGTCATTTGAGTCAGCAGGTCCAGTCATTTGGTAAGTACCCACACAACTATGTCCTGGCACATATGCGTACTGTATTTACACATAGTGAGGAAAAAGAAAAGGTGAACGAACATGATGTCACTTAAAGGTTGTATCAGCGATTTTGGGTGGAAACATAAATGATCACATTCATCTGATTTTTCCTCACGATCCGCTAGCTGCCCGCCCCATAAGCAGGCCGTCAAAAAACCGCGTCTCTGTAGGCAGCCTATGCTCCGAGATCGTACACAAAAACAATGGTACTACCAACTACTCAAAACCAAAATAAACAGTATTCCAACCAATCACAATGATCTGCACAAACGTGACGTCACTTCTGAAGCGAAATCCCAAACAAACATACTTATGAATAATTATGTTATGTTTTAAAAAATAGTGTTCAAGCATCCAGAATTATAACCACGTTAATAACGTTTGTAAGAAACCAAACCGTTTGTAAATCCGTCAAGATTTCAGCGAGATGAGTATTAGCGTTTGTGCAGATCATTGTGATTGGTCTGAAAAATCAGATGAATGTGATCATTTTATGTTTCCACCCAAAATCGCTGATACAACCTTTAAGTGGGCGTTCGGCCACCACAATGTTTAATTTTGCTGCTCTTGCCCCAGGTTCACATTTGTGTTCCACTGGTCTGTAGCTGCCTGCCTACTTTGGCATCCACTTTATATATTAATATACAGACATTAGTGCCCTGAAACATGAACTCCCACCCACTGTTGCCCTTTGCTGAAGATGTCTTTCCCTCAGAGTTCCATGCTGACATCATCACCTTAGACACCGCTGCTTGTGACATCAGCAAGATAAGATTCCTTGGTCACCGAAGGCCCTGCCAAACGCATCCCAGCAGTTAGCCATCTTGCAAAGTGACTGACATTTCTTTTCCATTATTTTTTTTATACATGACCCTTTGCATGCTGGGGCTGTAATATGCCGCTTTGCATGTACTTGTCCCCGGCTTGCCCGGGCATTTGCGTTTTCGTTGTTCATTGCCGGCACATATCTGTACTGGTGTGTGCGCTTGACAATTTGCCGATCGACCTGAAATTATGGAGCGTGCGATGTGACCGCAACAGACATGGCCACGCCTTCCCCTTTGCACAATCGACGGCCGTTACTATGGTTATGGGACAAAATGTTTGAACAGCAACCAGATGCAACAAAAAAAAAAAAGGCAGGTGACTGAGGGCTCTTTGACGAGAGAGAGGGAGGGAGGGAGAGAAAGAAATCTTGGGCCTGCACCAGGAGCTGCCCGTTTTGACATGGCTGAATAATTCATAGCCTGTCAGCAGGTAAATATTAACACAAGGGAGCGCGTGCAGAGTCGGAAGGCTCCCCTGGGAAGTTCTACGTCACGAGTCTTGCCGAAAGCCAGTGGCGGTTTCCCACGTCGGCCACCACAGCGAGTTCAGGAAAAAAAACGGCACACGACCATCACCACGCTCAAACACTGAGAAAGCGTGCTCAGAAGAATGGCATATGACAAGCCCCGCGCTCAAACCAAGGGGCCAAAACCGGGCTTGGCTGTTGAAGCTCACTTCCTGGCCTTGTTGAGAGCGCTGATCTTTACCACCAGTGCGGTTGGCTCCAGTTAGGATCTTTCAGGCCCGTTTTTCAATGCAAGTCAATGGTACAAAAATACAGTCAAAATACAAAGTCAATTAATTTTTCCCCACGAGAACATGTAGTCGCAATAGGTGTTCTTTCTTTGTCCAATTTCTCCCCATGTGCCAATTTGTTAACTTATTGTATGGCTTATGGGTACTATAATTTTAATTATTATTATTTAAACTAATCTGGGACAGTTTGCAGCACATCCTAGTTAGTGCATGTCATTAGTATCTCAAGTGGAGGTACCAGACCTGGCCCGGACGTAATGACCATATAAGGGTCCCCCGATCCCTACTGTGTCAATGACACCAATTATTGTACAACATGGAGGCACTCCTGCGGCTTCAAAACGCTTCCCACAATCCCATGAAAAGTCAATCAGGGATGCCACAGTCACTTTGTCCATATATTCCTAGTCTTTGGCTCCAATGAGCAGCACGCGGCCGTATTAACCCTGGGAATACATGCCCATGGGCACACCCTCGGGATGTGCATCATTTTGCTGTGCCGTTTAATTGGGATTTGACGTGAACGAATAAACGTCATTCAGCGATTACAAACGTGGTTATTATTATTACAACAGCCATCAGCAAAGCAGATATTACCAATATACGTAATCTGGTTAAAATAAACTTCACTTGAATTTAATTATTTACCTTAGCCTAAACATCAGAATCAGTTGCACAACAGTCTGACAATCCGCGCCTTGACCCCCGTGAATTTTGTTAGCACGCTTGTGGAACGTACTTTGAAACATATCTTGGCAATTCTATTATGTTAGCACTGTTGTGTCAGGACTAGAGATTTCAAGTGATCTCCATCACATGCTGTAGCAGCCGACACCAAGAAGTGATTTTTTGCACACACACAAATGCAACACCTTATCGCTACAAAAGATTACACGATTGTAGTGATAAGTCAACATGGTTTGCAGTTATTTTTCCATAGTTGGATGACACCTTACATTATTACACAATATGTAAGGTGTCACCCAACTATGGAAAAATAACTGCAAAACAGTTATCTTATCGCTACCATCGTGTAATCTTACAGCTACAGAAGACGAAGCTGTGTTGCCAAACTGGGGGATTTAACCCTAAATGTAGGGGATTTACTAAAAATTATAGCGGAAGTTTGACAAAAATGTATGGCAGTCAATGACAGATTTTAAAACGAGGTCTGGGGCACAAAGTGTGAGAAATTTGTATGGGAGTAAAGTGAAGATGGGAGTTTTGAGGAGTTTTTTCAAGGAGAATTGATTCAGGCATCTGGAAACATTGAAACAGAGCTGAAGCTTAAAAGGGTAGTTCGGAATTTTGGACATAATGTCTCAATTACGACCTACCCATGATGTAGTTGATTGATGGAAACCATTTCCAGCTAATTCCATGCTGTCCCTTCTTTTGGACATACACACGTTGCTAATGCTAGCGCAACTCTAAGGTAACCGGTAACATCCACTACCAAACGCACTTAAACACTCCACCCAAAGCAAATAAAATACTACGACAGTCTATCGGGTTATTTTGAGTGTTTATACCATCATTTTTTAAGTCAAACTATCGTTTGAATCCTTTACTTTGTGCTGACCTATATTCTCTGTGGAAGTAAGGTGGCGGAGCGAACGTGGCCATTGCAACTTGTTGCTCTTCTTTGTTGTAGTCGACCAGTGTTGGCACTACATTCGTAGGTAACGTAAAGTATCGCTCCCCAGATAGACTGTCGTCGTATTTTATTTGCTTTGGGTGCACTGTGGAGTGTTTAAGTGCGTTCGGTAGTGGATACTACCGGTTTACCTTAGAGTTGCGCTAGCATTAGCAACGTGTGTAAGTCCAAAAGAAGGGACAGCATGGAATGAGCTGGAAATGGTTTCCATCAATCAACTAGATCATGGGTAGGTCGTAATGAGACATTATGTCCAAAATTCCGAACTATCCCTTTAAGGATAGCTTAATAGCCGTCTGCTAATTATAAAAAATAAATAAATAAAAGATTAATTTTAGAATATAATCAGCATCCACAGAATGCTTCTACAGTAGGTAACTATGATGACGACGCACTACAGCGACAACGAAAATCACTTCCTGAAATCTCCTGTATCCCCTCTAGACACGACCTCGCCAATTTAAGGCACTTAAACAGTGACCATCATCAAAAGTTCTGCTCGTTTGCAGCGCAGGAAAAAAAAGTTTTAAATGTCGATTGTGGGCCCGATGACCGATGAATTAAAATATTCAACTATTCTGACTCATCCCTAGCGCAAACACACACACTCGAGCACGTACACGAGCACACACAACATTACACAAACACAACCTACTACATCCACCCACAGCCTTATACATATGCACGCACACACACACACACACACACAAACACAGACACGAGCATGCACAGAACACACGCAACCTTACACACACAAACTGCAAAGCCAAACACACCCTTGCACACACAAAGACGTGAAATAATGACACCAGGCAGGCTGTTTCTTGTTTCTCTTCTATCTGAAGCATTTTCTCATTAGCGATGCACTGTATGGGGATGGAGGGGAAGGGGGAGGGGGACGAGGAGGGGGGAGGGGTGCTTGGGAAGTCCTGCTTGCTTTTGTGCTCAACAGGCCACAGTAGGTGGGGGGAGCAGGAGGGGGAGGGGGGGGTATCGCCATGCTTTGGCTTCAACTGAAAGCACATTTCCAGAAAACAGAAATAAAATGGCAGCTGTAAATTCACAGATGAGAGGCGGTATGCTGTCCCATTAGGCCCCTGTCTGGACTGTTGGAGGAGTGGCTCGGGGCTCAAAGAGCCGGGGAGGGGAGGGGACCTGGGGTACATCAAAGCATGTTAGACAACAGGTAAGATTTCAACTTCCGCTGAATCAATCGCGTATCTACCAGGAGAAAGAGTACCCTGAAAATACTGCCGTGATACAGTAAAAAATTAATAAGGGGGGGGGGCAATCTTATTGTGGCACAGGGGAACACCTATGGACAACTGACCTCACCAAAGTGCTTATGTCCATCACTTAAATCTGGAAGCTCTGAGGTTTAAGAAATAAAAACAAAAAATTAAAAAAAACACACTAACCAGCTCAGTGTCAGTGCCTTCTGATGCTCATGCATCACAGGTTTTGTGAAAATTGCTTAATAAAAACAAAACTAATTTCACATGAAGAACCACGAAGAACCATATTAACTACTTCCCAGAAACGTCTGACAGATTGTTCTGATCTTTAAATTGTACTTCCTTTTTCTCAAACATTGCGCATAAAAAATAAAAAAAACACAACCTCAGCAAGTACTTTAAAAGTACACAAAACAAACAAAAACCAGTTCCTCCACTGTGCGATAGCTCTGCTATGTCAATGCAACATTCTTTCATCACTGAAATACAATGTGTCTCTAACCAGTACTGACAGGCGATTTTTAAATCTAAAGGTGACAAGACAGCAGTCTTACACCGACACGTAGACCAGAACAGACGAGCAACAGAAACCTTGCAGTGTGGAAAAATCACAAAACTTCCACACTCGTGTGGGCCCAGAACCAGCAGGGACGCAACTCTGCCACACCCACACTTCCACCCCAACCACACCCCCTTCAGACACCCCCCAAAAGCCACAACTCCATCTCAAAGCCCCTTCATTTACACACAGGGCCTCTAGACCCCTCAGTGCAGTGAAGACCCAGATTTATCATCCGGCTTGAGTGTTAACTTTACGCAGATTCAGAGGGAGTCATTTTAGCATCGATTTCTTTCCACCTGCAACAAATACAAGACGGAACAAAGGGCACACATACCGAATGCCTCAAATAGCCAATCACAGCCCTTCATCGACTCCGTTTCGACAGGACAGAGTCAGTAAGAGAGTTAAAAGACCACTGCTGGGCTTGAACATTTTTGAACACTTGAGAAATAAACAATTCCTTCCTTTCCTGTCCCCCCGAGCTCTGTGTGGCCTGTGATGGGCTAACTAGTTGCCATGACAGGAAACTTTTGAATTGTTTAATAAACATCTTCGTTGGCCTCCGTGGGCAAAAGATACAATCATGCACCCTTAGCTAAGACGACCGTTCGCTAGCTGGCAAGGCAGCTTGTTTGAGATCAGCAATCAACACAGATATCCTAGCTGTTAGCACGCTTGGTGTATTTGATTAGAATTCTTTATGGCTTTTTTTTTTTGGTGTGGGGGGGGGGGGGGGGGTTAAAAACAGGATGGCCAAAATGTTTTATGCACCCTTTAGTTCCAACAACTCGACCAACTCGACCATTTACGGTGAAGTCCACTTTGGAAGTAAAAGGCCTACTGCTGCTGAGAGCAAAGTATATCGCCAAACTGCAGACTTTGCACAGCCTTTTTTATGCTTGTTTCCCACCCTGATGCAGGCTGGCCTTGTACAGTACCTCGGCCAAAACATTACCGTGTGCAGCCCAATTAGCTAAGTTGATATAGACTCATCTAAAACCCACCACCAGTTGTACCTAGTTCTGATCAATTGAGAAGACTCGGGGGTGAAAGAAAAAAAAGAAAAAGAAAAAAATAACAAGCTGGTCGAATGAAATTCACCAAGCCTTGGAAAATGTTTCTCCTCAATATGGTGCCAACCTGCAAAGGAACACAATCACCAATCAAATGAAAAAAATCACGTGACAAAAATCTGCCTGACCGTTGGTTCACACCGTTTATCCGCCTGAAAAAAATCGCATTCAGGCATACCGGAAACCTCCGAGTAAAACCGCAGCTGAGAAAGATTCAGCGTAGTCCGGTCTCAACTAATCTTATATAGTTTATTTTGTTCACACCTGTAGTTTAGTGAAACTTGTATGACTAATCCACTGTACTTTTACAGCCTAAAACGTCATCTGATTAAACTAAATACGCCTATACAACTGTTATGTTGTGGATCACACTATTTACCCCGTGAGAGGTAACCATAGCGATGGGATGCAAATTGTAATGTAAATTTTGTTGACCAAACAATTGTAATGTAAATGTTGTTGAACGAACAACCTGATGATAAACTATCAAGTTCATTGTTATTCAAAACTGCCATGCAAGTGAAGTGAAATAAAAATTAAGATGCGAGACCTCGAGAATCCCTTTTTTTAGATGTGAAACGTTGTCTTGAACAAAGCCCTAAGTTATGTCAGAAGCAACTTCGAGCATGGCGGCACCATTATTATCCCAATCCCTACCCATAGGCGATTTAAATATCAAAACGATGCCCAGTTACGGGTTGGCGGGCCATACGCTACACCTACCTACACATTGCCTATAACCTACACGATTGTCACTTCAGATAAACCTAAATCCACGTGTGTGATACTATTAATGGAGTAGAGCCGATAACAGAGCAGCGAAGCACATTTACTTGGGTAATAATGTGAAGACTGAATATGACCGACCATCTGGTCTGCCTCGCCTAGGGCCTCTTTAACAGTTCTGTCCACTATGTGTCCCCGAGTCGAGTGAACTAAAGGCAAGCTGCCATCTTAGGCTACAGGCAAGATCCTTTCCATTATGGGAAGAATACAATAACCACAAATCACAAACTCAATGCTGTCCCAAGCAGCGAGTCGAAACCAATTCAAACTCGTTCTCGCAGTAATACATCATAAAAGTTGTACTTTTTAAATCATAAAAGCTTTACCACGAACGTTAGGGTTTACAGTGAAGTTACACGTGTTGAATCCACCGCAGCACGGGACGGGACACCTGGACAATTGGAAGAGTCGGCTGGGCGCTCCAGTTCCGCGACTCTAAATACTCAAATGTTTTGGCAGATAAAACCTTCACATGTGGCATCAACCGTAGCTAGCCACCTGCATAATCGGACAATGCAAGACTGCCAACTGGTTAGCTTTAGTTTTCCGTTTAGTTGGCAGGCAAGCTAACGTTACGTTATTCGATGTAGCTTGCGAGCTAACTGTAGCTAACGTAGTTTCCCAATAACATTAGCTGCGTTTTTAAAGTTAAACGTCGGTGCGAATGCTGGTTAAATAGCCCATGCCTTGTTAGAAATAGTTGTCCTGCTTAACGTTTGCTAGTTCTCGCTCTTTCTTCACCTATCCAACCAAGACAAATGGGAAACTGAATGATGAACGATGGCAGCTCCCTTCATGCTTGTCCAGTCCAGAAAGGACTGCACCTCACCCTGCCCCCCTAGGCTAGCTAACGTTAGCCACTGCCTCGCACGTCGAGCTCCGAGAAGCGCTTAACATTACCAAAAGCATACCATTTCTCACTCCCGCGGGTCATTTCCCAAAAAGAAATATAGAAAGAGCGTTTTACCATTGTTTTAAGAGTACCCGAGATTTAAAATATAATTTGCACCTACAATCTGGATTGAAATGACCAGACGCCGCTCGATCGGCTGACTACAGAACATATCCCTATTCCTCTCAGGACTTCTATCGCGAGTTAGCCAACGGTTAGCTTAGCTTATTTGAGCTAACGTTATTAACCAATATCAACCATCTAAATTTCAAAAACTGTCATTATTTAAATATGTAGAGTGTCAGTGGAAAAGTCAAGTCAGCGGGTGCTATTTTAAGTTTTGCTAAATTAACCGAAAAAGGAATCTCCCCCCTCAACTCTCCAGCGCACCTCCACACAGACACACTCGGATTCACCTCGTGTGTGTGTGTGTGTGTGTGTTTCATTCAGACTATCCTGCTAAGTCCTCATAGCTAGAAAGGCAACTTGCCCATTTGGTTTGTCGGCAAAACATTTACATACTTTCCCCTTACAAGTTAAGTTACATTTTTATAAAGAAATCCCCCCGCGCTACGTGGACTATCACCTTTATTAGTTGCTGAAACGGAAAAGGTAACAGCATTTTCGGGGAGTTCCCTTGTCTAGAGTTACAAACTATGAGCTAACGTTAGCTAACGTACCAAGCTAACATATTGCCAATAGCATTCGCAGGGTTACCTTCGTGCTATCGACATTATTAGTTACAGACTGAATCAAACAATTGCACATCGAAGTTATTTAAAACAAATCCATAGTAACGTTACACTTAGATTCTCATGACTGATTATCATAATAAAAACTCCAAATATAAGCCGTCATTCACCAAGTCAACACTTAAAATTACAGCGAGCTTAGTTACGTTAGCTAGCACATCGTCCGCTACCTAATTAACGGCCACGTCCAAGTGCCGACTAGTTAGCCAACGTTGGCTAACAGTTGCGAGAAGAGTTCGTTAGCTAACAGTTAGCTTGCTACTGCCTTGTAAACCTAAACCAT
Source organism: Synaphobranchus kaupii (assembly GCA_029718625.1). Classification (NCBI taxonomy): domain Eukaryota; kingdom Metazoa; phylum Chordata; class Actinopteri; order Anguilliformes; family Synaphobranchidae; genus Synaphobranchus; species Synaphobranchus kaupii. The sequence continues at coordinate 11,995,426 of CM056394.1, forward strand.
CACCAGCCTGAACCCCAACTCCTGCGCTCACTCAAATGACCAGCGACCAATCTAACCTGCAAATAAAACAGATAGATAGCAGGTTGGGTTAGTAAAAAGCTGGTGAGTAAACTTAAAATAATTCGCTCGGCAAGCACATTGTCCTAGCTAACAAGCTCACACAACACAACACAACGATTAACGTTATAAAAAAACGAACAAAAACTCACCCCGAGTAGTTGGCTAGGTCAGTTTAGGGACTGTCTCAATTAAAGTCATATATTTCCAGCGATATATTTCTTTTTGTGCGTAAATAAAGCCAGTTAACCTTCTATTATAAATCCAATACCAGTTGGGTGTTTGTACTTTAGGCTTCTCCGTGTCCCGTCCTCGCGCACTATCGCGCCTTTGTGCTCATTTGACTCGATTCGAGTGTTAATCCGATCGGACCCCGGCGCTCGCGCTCTCGAGCCCTCTCCTCTCCTCGAGACACCCGCCCGTTGCGTTCACCTTCCACAAGCAAGGGGCGCGTTCACTGCTTGCTCACGTGCGTGCGCGTGAATGACCCCCTCCGAGCGCTTACGCACATGCGTTTTGTTGTTATTGTCACCGTAATTTTGCATGCAGGAAAAACCTGCGTCCCCAGGTCTGCATATTCGGTACAAGGTCAGACCAACTTGGCAAGACAAATTGACATTTGAAAGTTACTTTCCACTGTTTGAATGGTGCTTTTAGAAGTGTTTCGTAAATGATCCTCAAACACATTTAGACGATGCCCAAGAAAACGTTTGAAAACCAACTAGGCAAACCTTTGTACCATATATCTTGTGTTATAAATATGCATGTGATTTATTATAATTTTTTTTTGCATTTCAGCAATGACTTTCAGTCAAGGACCCCCCCAATTCTTCACAAATACATCTGGAGAAATAAATTTTACTTTGTCACTCTATAATATTAGAAAATATAGCTGTTGGTTACAAGCAACTGTTAAGACAATGCTGGCCCCAGAGGCCAGTCTTTCATCCTGTAGGTCACGAAGGCCTTTAAAATGAAGACCATCACATGAAATTAGCAGCCATACTGAATAGCCCATAATCAGTCTTTCAGTGCCAAGATGGCGATACGGTCTCCTTGTGAAAACTACCAGTCATCCTATTGTGGTAACTGAGTCATTTCATTTCACAATTTATTACCATGTGAAATTGCACAATCAATAACCCAGTGTCAATCTTGGCGACTGTCACACATACATCCATTGTACTCACGCTCACTGTAATGTGACAACAATATGGTACATTGTTTGCCAGTAAAAGTGTGTGATTTGTCAACTGGTGAGTAATTGAGAAATGTTTCATCAGTAATGCACCCGTACACTGTAACACTTAATGGAAGGTTCTCATATTATGCAACAACTATTAAAAAATGAAAAAATTGTGTTTTTGAATTAAATTAGCACATACAGAAATTACGATTGCAAGAACTGAGGCTGTGTTAATTGTAGGCATTTCAATAGGAAATCCAAGTGTCATACTCTGTGCCATATTGATACGTGTATGCCCCAGCAACTTGTAACAAGGCAAATCTGTCATTCCGATTTTGAAACATAAATTCATTTTTAAAAATTCAGTAAAACATAACCAAAACAACCTTGATACATTTTTTTATTTTTTTATAGCACTAGCCTTAACAAGATATTTGATGTTATTTTTAAATCACCATATTTCACAATGTTTAAAAAACTGAAAAAAAACAAAAAAACAGAACAGGTTACCAAATAGGCACTGCTGCCCTCTAGTGGCGAACGACTGCAGTGTAGACGTCTCTGCAGGTTAGTGAGTGAATGAGTGAGGGAAGCTAGTTGAGGTCCAATAGCAGACAGAAGGTTACTCTTAAATATGCCTAGGGCAATTTTATGGGGGCCTCCAGTGATGCCCCAATACAAGTATTCATAAAACATGCACACAGGTCATGTGTCTACATGCAAAAAAATAAAATAAAATAAAACCTTACCCTCAAGGAGTGCTGTACACCTTTCACACAGGTATTAGGTATAGAACCAGTATTGAATGAAATTTTTTTTATGTCCACACTAAAATTATTGATGGATATGAAGAGGCATTAAAGGCATTAAACATGTAATAAAGGTTGGACCAGAATGTTCCAAGACAGAATGCGTTTGGTCCTCTACATGTCCCACACGAACATTTACTTCATGGAAATATTTTTACGAGCACGAGTTGTTTTTGTGACGCGTTGGTAGCAAACCTATGGGTTACACTTAATAATACAAAAGGTCAATTTATGACCCCATTCAACATTCATTCTGATACAAATGATACATTTAAAGTTCACAACACCCCCCCCCCCCCCCCCCAAAAAAAAAACGAAACAAAAAACAAATAAAAATAACAAAATCAAAATCTGCCAACTTCATAGTGTGTAAAAAAACAAAACAAAAAAAAAAACCTTCAGAACGCCTTCTGGAAGTCTGGAAGATGATGCCACGTCAGTTTAATCTGTTGAATGTCTGGATTTAATTATGAAAACTGTCGGTGCAAGCCGAGCCACGTCTCGTATAAACACTGAAAACGTCAACTCATAAAGAAAACAAAAATCGTTGTGTGATTTTTTAATGCAAAAAAATTAGATTTAAGAGTTTCGAATCATTTAAACCACAGGATTTTTTTTATTGTTTTAACATGTCACCTTAAGAAGAACCAACACAGCAAATAAAGTTGGGAGAGGTCACAGAGATGGTCCAGGTTTGGCTCTTACATACACTACCTTTCACTTCAGACTAAGTGTTCACCACACGTCTCCCAACGGGCCTCGTACGGCCAAATAGATCCCGCCTTCGCGCAATCCCACTCACGTGACTACAGTCACACGACCACGTGTTCACCTGCACTGGCGTCCAGCACAGAGTGACTCTGAAGCTCGAGTTCTGATAAGAAACATAACATTTTGATATTCTGTCATTAGTACGAATCCACTGTGACATGATTTGAGTCTTAAATTTATTTTTTTATTTTTTTAAATGTACCACTAAAAATATCTGCTCTTTTTTTTTTAAGGCAATCAGCTGATCCTTCTCTGCACGGAGGTGGTCCACTTCTGTAGGTGTGATTACAGAACACAGATAAACACAAAAAAATTTGGCATTAAAATAGATAGAATATTGAGCCATCGTCACAATACACCGAGCGGGTTTTGGGAGGTTGCGTGGGTGAGGGGGAGGGGGGGTGACAGGGAGAAGGCAGGTGCCAGGACAAACTAAAAGAATGTAATGTAAAACAGGATTTAAAAAATTGTGTCAAAAGCAGGTTTGGGGACTACAGAAATACTGTTGCAGTTTCAAGCTCTTAATTGTACAGTATAGAATTTTCAGCAAATTCATGAAAGAACTCAAGCTCGGCCGATATACACCAAAGCAAGAAATGATGACTATATATACACAGAAGGTAAATGATAAATACAGAATTAAAATAGTCCTGCTTTTTCCTTTCTTTCCTCTTCTTCATTTATGAAAATGGCTGCAGCCGCTGACGGACGTGCCCCCTGCCCGTAATCTTTTAGCCAGAGAGACTTCACTTACATGAACCCATTAAAATACTCAGATGACCTTGTAGTGTTTAATACAATTCAGTTTTGAAGTCAAAGAGGGCACAAAATAACATAGAAAAAAAAACAAAAAAACGAAACAAAAAACATTAAATTGAGACATGATGGATCACGACTTGACTGAGAAATCAAAATGCGAATAATTTATGAATCCTCAGATTGGTGTCTTGTATGTGGAACGGTAGCCATGTCTGCTGTGGGCCCGGAACAGACTTCCAGTTTTACGGGGACTACGGAGGGCCTGGGCTTGTTGCCGGGCAGCCATCTGGTACGTGAGTGGTCTCCTCAGACTGGGCAGTCGTGGGGAGGTTATGGGGAGGTTGGGAGAGGGTTAGGGGAAGGTTGGGGGAAAGGGGGTGGGGTGGGAGTGGGGGTGGGGGGCCCAGCCAGGGGAGTACAGACAGACAGAAGGACTCAGCAGCAGCCCCCCCCAGCCTGCTGTCCCCCCTGACTGCCTGACAGTGTGGCGTTGGTCGTGGCGTGCTGAGGGCCAATTTTAATGCCGTTCGCCTGGAGAGAGAGACAGAGAGACATAGAGAGAGAGAGAGAGAGAGAGACATAGAGAGAGAGAAAGAGAGTGATCGAGAGAGAGACAGAGAGAGACGGAGAAAGTGATCGAGAGAGAGAGACGGAGAAAGTGAACGAGAGAGAGAGACGGAGAAAGTGAGCGAGAGAGATGGGGAGGTGAGAAGAAAGACAGAGGGGAAATAGATGGAGCAAGGAAAGAGATTGAGAGACAAGAGGATGAGAGAGAGAGATGGCAGGAAGAGGGAGGGAGAAAAGGAAAGGGTCAGGAGAGAGAGAGAGACAAACTAAGTGACAACACACAAAGCAAATCTCCACTCAAGCCAACGCAAGATGACTTCGTTCCTTTCGGCTTCTCTGATCCAGAGTTTTTAGTTAAAAGACGCGTGTGGCACAAATAAAACTAAGAAGGCCAGAAGGCCCAGATAAGAAGTCACCCGGTACCACTGGTGTTCTCTGGGGGAAATACGAGGTTCCAGAGAGCCCAGCTCTCATACATCTCTGCAGCTCATGGGGTGTTCACTCTCCCCACCTCTCACCCTTGTGTTAAAACAGAAACGTTGTGACACGGCAGGAAGTGGGAACGTGCTTCCCGCCAGAGAGGAGTAGTGGCTAGGGAACTGGACTCGTAATCAGCGGGGTTTCGTGCCCTAATCCCAGATTGGGCGCAAACCCCTCAGTAAAGTGGATGCTGGTTCATAAATATCCAGCAGGATGAATGGGCGGTATGTAAAGGGCTTGTGGATCACCCCAGGTAAGAGTCTTTAATGTGAATACTTTGAATACATTTCTTTATAATATGGCAACCACTTTGAATAATAATGACAAAATGCTTTAGGCCCTAAAACAGTCCAACAGACAGAACAACATCTATGGGAAAAAATAAAATTTGTAGCTGAAGACAAGATATTTAATATTTATTTAAAAGGACAGATCAGCAAGTGTGTAGGGGAGGGTATAGATACCTCGTTGTTAATGTCAAAGACGCCTTCCTGAATCTTCTCATAAATCTCCTTGGCTGTGTTGATGAATGCCTAAAATGAGAGAGACAAGGCGTTTAGAGCGGTCTGCACACTAAATCCGTCAGAAGAAGTTTGAGAGTCACGACAGCAGAAGTGACTCATGCTGCTGCACTAAAAGACTGACTATGGATAAATACAGGAGAGGAGGAACCACAAGCCAAAGAGCAGTGCTAATACACACCCAATGGAGACAGCATTGGAAAACCTGATACCCATCACTTAAACTGCGGCCAGTTCCAGGAAGCAGGATTACGGAGTTAGCTGGATAACTGCACCGAGTAAAACCCGGAATGCTCCCAAATCTGGAACGCGGACTGAAGTAAAAATATCCGTTCCGGGTTTTACTCAGCGCAGTAATCCAGCTAACTCAGTACTCATGCCGTCTGGAACAGGCCCCAGGTGCTGAGCCAGGTCAGACAAACGGTTACATTCAAATGGGAACTGAAACTAATGTGACAATCCTATTGCCTAATTCACTAAATATAGTCATAGAAATGGCAACATTTTTAAATGTTATCTTTAAAAAAAAAAAAGCTGAGGTCCAATAAAAGTAAAGAAGTATTACGTTTAGTAGAGTAGAAGGCAAGATGATTTAATATTTGTGACCATCTATCACCCTCTGCTAGATTATGATCTTCACACCTCAGCTGTCTGCAATGAACCCCACACAAACCCTCAACCCTCAGTTTATTTGGGTCCATCTTTATTTAAGACGCGTTAGTGGAAAAACCGTTTAAAGCTGTTCAATGACGACTGTTGAGAAGTAAAGTCACTGGTGTGACTTTAAAGCACTCATCCTCCCCGAATACCGTAACCTTACTGTCAGACAAGGCCTCCTCACCTCTTCTACGTTTGACGCCGTCTTGGCAGAGGTCTCCATGAAGATGAGACCATGTTCTCTGGCGAAGGCCTCCCCTTCCTCCTTCTTCACCTCTCTCCGAGACTCCAAATCACTGTAAGAGCCCACGGCATTTAGACAGCGTGTGAGCGTGTGCACGCGCACACTCACACGCTCACACGCACACGCAAGCACATGCGCGCGCACAGCCCTTAACAGCTTCATTCAATGCAGTAGAATGCAAAGATATTTAGGGTGTACAAGACCAGGCCTGAGACAATGCTAGACACACACTAGACCACGTGCAAAATGATGACCCTAGGTAAACTTTATGGCCATACAAAATACATACAGGAACCATAATTTCTCTTCAGCAATTAGCAGCAGGAATGCCAGGTGTGTCCCCACCATTGTAATACATGGAAATGTGGGTGAAGGCCATAACCATAGAAAGCTCCCTGCCCTAGGGGCATTATGTATGTATTTGACTAAACTTTGAGCCAGTTTAACAAAGAGTTGTACCGTCCTTAAAAACAAGAGGGAAGGGGGGAAGGAACCCACAGACCTTTTGTTCCCTATGAGCATGATAACCATGTTGGAGTTGGAATGTTGTCGAGCATCTTCTAACCAAGTGGTCAAGTGGTTGAAGGTGTCCCTTCTGTTAACAAAACACACAAAGAAACAGCAAAAAAAAAAAAAAAAAAACACCTTAACCACCAGAAACCATGGCCTGGACCATACTGACCTCGACTTACAATCAAATGCAAATGCAAATGCAGTTCTCAATGCAAATGCAGTTTGGCGAGTTTGTAGTAAAATAAACTACATTTGAATGCGAGTCAAAATTAAGGACACTGTAAAGCCAATGTACAAATTCAACATGGTACAAAGAGTAAACATTTGAGCAACTTGCATTGGTAATTAAGAGAGCTTAATTTGGTTCAGAATCAGTGTGTGTGTGTGTGTGTGTGTGTGTGTGTGTGTGTGTGTGTGTGTGTGTGTGTGTGTGTGTGTGTGTGTGTGTGTGTGTGTGTGTGTGTGTGTGTGTGTGTGTGTGTGTGTGTGTGTGTGTGTGTGTGTGTGTGTGTGTGTGGCATATCAGGCATATCAGAGGGCACCTTTGTACAGCAGGAGTCAGGCTTACCTTGTGATGTCATACACCAGCAATGCCCCTGCAGCTCCTCTGTAGTAGGATCTGGTGATGGACCGAAATGACTCCTGACCTGCCTGGAACACAGGTCACGGAACACTGAGGGGCTCGGCCAATCGCAGCGCGCAGCTCACAATGGACTCCTAGCAACCGAGGGCTAAGAGCAGCCTAATTGGAACAAATTCCTCCAACCTGACCCCTGCACCGCCGAATCCACCAATCACAACCTCGTGCTACCAGTCCTCCCAGTACTCAGATGAGATTAAAGTCCACCGCCTCAATAATAGGTTCACTGAATTATTTCAAAAGATACAAATAAAAAGTATGGTACAAATACAAATAATTTAGTGTGAATTGTACTATTTTCTACTGTAGCATCATTCATTCCACAATGAAACCTTGTATGAAACGTGCTTGAATTATTATTATAGTTTTTTTTGTTTTGTTTTTGTTTTTAAGAATGTGTCTCTCCAGGAATGATACAATCTCTATGTAGTTTCCCCTCCCCTGACACTGCAGTAACACACACCCACACTGTGCCCAAAGACTGAACACCGTCTCACCCCACTCACTGAACTTACACTTTTACCCTTGTGGAAGCATTCTTTTATCCAAGCCACCGCTTATTCCATGAATGATTGATGGGCTATTAATGCTCACCTCATTAGCCGACACAAAGGCAGCCCACGTACACCAGCTGCATAGCAAAACCCCAACAACATTAATAATGAATGGCTGTGTCTCCTCACTGGCTTTGTGCTACTGGGCTACAGAGTGGATGGAAGAGAGTCGCTGGCTGTTGTTCTGGTGTCGTGACTTGGAGGCAGAACCATCATGTTTTTGTTTTTTTTAAACCAAGGCCTGGGGACTTGAACTTTGACAAAAAATGTTAAATATGAAAGCCGTGCCACTCAAAAGGGCTGGATTTTAACCTTTTTCTGTTGAAAAGCAGAATGTTTTAGGTAAGAAACTGAATGAAGTATGCAAAATATCTTAACATTAATATAATACGATATCAAAACCTTGCCTACTGAAGTTCTCAGTAGTGCAGGAATGTCCAGCCTGACATTGGCTCCATTCTGGGGATTTGGCTCCCCCTAGAGGTCAGCGGTGATAGCAGCGCTTTTGGATGGCTTCAATTTAATCAAGTGCGTGTTTCTCTACCCTGAGCTTGGGGGTGCAAACACCACCTATTCTAGCTTTCACTCCAGCTGGGCTCGCAATTAATTAGGCTTGATTGTGCCACTAAATTAATATTTACCTTCATTTGATATCTTTATTTAATCTGCTATATATGATTTTCCAAAGGGATGTGCTCTTGGAGGTGTGTTTGCGCCAATATTGAGGGAGGAAGGACCTTAACTCCCGGACGCATGCTTAGAATTTGACAACAGCCATCAGCTCAACCATACTTTGTAAAATCCAGTTTTCTGGTCCAATTTTTACATTGCATGAAAATACGGCGCAATGACTTGCACGGGTGTTAAAGCACATTTCCACCATATCGTTTCGCAATTCTCCAAAATGAGCATATGAGCTGAAGAAATCCAATTTCTTATGAACTACTCTAAATATAGTTTAATCTTGGCATGCAAAATCTTTTCAACAGCTCCTATGAAGCACAGGAAGAAATCCCACCAACTTGTCTTATTTTCCACATAAAAGGCAAATGTGTGCTTGCTTAACCAATGTCAACACTGGGCACAAACACACTCTCTCATACACTGAAAAGTCTTGCCAAATTTTGTTATACGAATGGTTAAAAACACATGCCCACCATCAGCCAATCAAAACGTTCCGTTTGTAAAAATCAGATTAAAAAACAGGTTGCTGCACGAGACATTCCCAAATACCTTTCCAACAAATTTAAAGACAAAGGTTCCCGTGGTAGGTTGACTGCGCATTGCGTTTGACCACCAATCACTGCTCGCAGATATATTTCAACACATCAAGCCCCCCCGTGAATAAATCTGAAACAGAGAAGCTCAATTGTTCAAAAAATTTGTTACAGGTCCTTTTAACTCTGGTCTCATCTCCGTAAGCATGAACACCAGTCTGTACGGTTATTTGCTAGAGGGGCTGAAGTGAATTTGCAGCAGCCCATATCGTTACCAGAAGAGAAGACCTAACATCCAATCATTTTGAAATGATGATTTAGAAAACGCAATCAGCAGCTCAATCGAACCTGAATAAGTAGGGGTTCATTTGTGCACAGAAGAACATCCCGCATGCGGTGTACGGGATGTAATCACAATTTGTACTTTGGTTCTCGATTGGCATACGAACATGCGCTTCAGTGATGGCACATCTAGACTTGCTGGTGTGAGAACGCCGTTACCCGGGTCTGGGTAATATAGCCGATAAAGGCACTGAGGTTTTCTCCTACATTGTGAGTAGTTGTGGTCCCCGTATTGAGGTCACCCGAAAATTAAACCGCGCGCCACGGTAATACTTACTTACACAGAAAACTCCCCTAAAAACACAATAATGCACAAAGAAAAGGTACTCACTGTATCCCAGATCTGAAGTTTAATCTGTTTCCCGTCAATAGTGATCATCCGCGCACCAAATTCGACACCTGTCAGACAGAATTAAAAAAATAAAAGGACAATTATAAAGGAATTACTCAAAACCATTTTTAAATGGCTGAAGTGTTCAATGGTTAAAAGCAGAATCTGAAGAGGGGATGACTCAGGCTGGGTGATGACAGATGAATTTTACAAATATGTGCAGAACATGTTCTTAATTGATTAAATGTGCTAATTTTGTTTTATTGGTCACTACTTTTTTTTTTCCTGTTCTATTTAATGAAATTCATAGTTCTTTCTTTTTTTTTTCCTTTTCATATATTAATACATATTAATGTATATATCAATGAGCTTGACATTAAGGCTTGTCCTATTGCCCGGGACAAGTATATTTTTTGGTCGGACAAGGAACATCTTCCATCCACTTGTCCGAAGGGATAAGTGAGAAATAAAAACAAGTTCAATTAAAAAATGGATCTGAACAGATGTAGAAATGGCTTGATGCTCATTTGACCTGCCATCCTGATTACATTGTTAATGAGATCATTTCACTAATAGGAATTTAGTCCATCACAAATGGGGGGTTTCGTACAAGTGAAAAATTAAGTCCCACTTGTCCGTCCGATGGACAAGTGCTCAAAAAGCTTTATGTCAAGAGCTGGGACTGCCAATAAAACTGAGTCTATGGATAAATTTGATGTATGCTTTATATGTATGCAAGTTCCTTAATGTTTGTTTGTCCGTGTCAACAGCATAACAATTCTTCCACCAAGATGGCGCTCTCGAAATGCACAATACAATGTTCCTGAAAAAGAAAAACAATTGGGAGGGAAACGCGTCTTACCAATAGTGAGATCGTGCACTGGCTGAAACCTCTTATCTGTAAACTGTAGTAGTAAACACGATTTCCCCACGCCTGAAACACAAAAGAAAGGACAATGTCAATGCAGGAGGACAACCAATGAGAATCATCTTCAGACATCAACACCCCAGCAAAGTGTCCCTTCATTGGCTGAACAGCGAACTACCCGAAACAAACCATTTAAAAACTGACATTAGAATTTCACACTGACACTGGATTATTAAAAGATGGAGTCGGACACTGGGATTATCACCCAAGGTTCACAGGTTCATAGTACATTACTGGCTAATAAGGATGACCGAGCAGCCCGTTCTGCTCATCAGGCTACACTTTTTCCTCACGTATAAAGGCCTCTTAGAAGCTGTAATCCATCAGTGTCTGGGCTTGCATGTAATCTGGTCATATTTCAGAGAGGAAATGTTGTCGGCGAAATGCTGGAAAAGGCCATGACACCAGGCTCTCTGGCTGGAGCATCAACACTGTACAGGACGACATCGTTCAACAGTACTGAGCGCAGGCGTTCTGTACGAATCCATGCGATTTGCACATTTTTGAACTTGAAACTCGGCCTGGACTGCCGGACGCTCCTTCCCTTCATGCCGGCACCGGGCCGGATTCCCGACGTCGCGGCGATCGACGTCACAATGCGGCGTGCTGGCCAGGGCGGGGTCGCGCGTGCCTCGCTTTTTCCCTACAACGCACTCCGCCAGGTGTGCCGGGCCCTTGCCGGAGAGGGATGCGGGCAAAGCCCTCCAGGTGTGGAACATGAGCCGATATGCAGCAGCTACCAGGTCATGCATTGTGAGCGATGAGGCGTGTCTATTACAATGGGAAAAGCCACGACAAACACGAGGTAATGCCATCTTCAGCAGCGCGCGCAGTTACGCCCGTCAGACGGCCGGCGGTGTGCGTTCAGCTCCTCGTCTCCTGGGCGGCTGTGTCCTTCGCGAAATAAAAGCCTTTTCAATTCACAGCCACCATGGTAACTGCGCCATTTTCCGAAGCTAGGTTCGTCACCGGTTTCTTTGTATTTATTTTCACTTTTGCATAGAAACCTGAGGAATTGGGCGCCACGACTTCCCACAAAACACAGCAGGCCTCTCCCCTCAGTATTCACAGACATAGACACATAAAACAAATTAATAATAGATATTATTAATTTTCCTGTCCGAGAGTGGGTGAACACACTGACAGTGTGTCATTATTTACACAGAAAGAACCGGAGTTTCACACAATGTCTGAGGTGAGGAGAAGGGACAAGCACCGTTTCAGTATTTTTTTTGGGAACATTCAAATGACAAATTAATCTAACTCCGCATACCTGGCCTCCATTCAAACACAATACTGTTGATACAGCTCTGACTTCAAATCTTAAGAGTGTTTTATCAAGACAAAATCCACACATTTTATAGCCTATGTTCAAGTCCAGATAAAACATGAATGCTACCACCATTAGCATTAGCATGGCAAGCAATTAAAATAAATAAGTAAATTAGTAAATAAATAAATAAAAGAAAATGAGCCATAAAGACCAGCTGCCTCTGAGATCTGCAGATAGCACCAACACTGAGCATCTGGGAGAACGGAGTGGGCCAACATCTGCGTTTCCAAGAGCAACAGCCGTTGCTAAGCAGGGGAACGGACGGAGCGCTCATGTGTACGAGACGTGAGGAAACAACAGATCTATGACAGAATCACCCCTCAGCCAATGAGCAGACAGGACTGAAAAGTGTCACTTATGGCTATTGACCATTTAAGCCAATGAAAAAGCAGGGTACTATAATTAAAATGATGCTTAAATTACAGATTGAACCGCAATAGTTACTCCAAATATTGCCAAAGGCATTCTGTGGAAAAAAAAACCTGATTCTCTTATCCCGCTTGGATGATATGAATAAAATATAAGTTTTTTTTAACAGTTACAACTAGCAGATAGAAATTTTCCCCTTCAAAGGGTAAAGAACACAGATGTCACTCCAAAAAGCACTGGCTGTTAGCCGAAGTACCAACAAAACAGTGTCAGAAAGCAAACAGAAACCAGATGTGGACACAGATGCCCTTTCAGAATAAGGATTAGCGTCTGTAGACGCCTCTTAACCAATCCGTGGTGCACCCTGGGAAATGCAGTGAAGAATGTGTGTTGTCATTAATCACGTGTGTATATTAACAAGCTATCAAAGGCCAGGCCAGATTGAAATGTGTTTACAAAAAACAAAACTGAAACAAACCTGCAGGACAAAACAAAATGGCTGATTTGGTGATGGAGGGGGATCACCTGCCCACAGGGACAGACAAATCGCCATGGTGACTGCTCAAAACTAACCTGGCTTATATTACCCATTGCACTTATTGGCCGAGCTTACAAAACAGACCTGGGGTAACAGGTGCACCATGTCATTAATGGCCTGGGATGAGTCACATCATTAACTGTTCTGGTCAGAGGGGGGAGGGGAAGGGCTTGCATGGGGCTGGTGGCAGATTAGACAGGAAGACACAACAGCATGTGACTCCCTGCATGTGATTTTTTTTTTTGTCCTTAATTCCTCCCTGTCCAGAAACAATATGGGAAACCTCCTCTTTGGTGAAACATTAGAACAGGCATTCATGACAATCAGTTTTCTTTCATTTTGCAGTATATGCGATGCGGCCTCATGCGAGACTGTGAACGGGTCATGTGTGAGTCGTTTTGTCACCTTGCATTAAGAACTTACTGATTCTCCTCAAAATCCTTGCAGTTCACTGAAGCCTTAACCATATTGGAACATGAATTAATCTCATGATTCAGGAATCAACCCATTGATTTATGAGTAACAGACATGCAATGATCGTTACACAAGTCATAACTCAATGGTAGAATGACATTTGATAAGTGTACTCATGGTCTAAGAAATTTTTTATTTTTTTTAATCATTCAGAGTTAAAAGGCAGCCAGAGCTAGGCTATCTGTGGAAATATCACCACTGTTTTACAACTGAACATCGAACCAAACATCAACTCTTACTGGAAAAAGAGTGTTTTAAGAAATGACTGATAAAAACGGTGCAGAACATCAGATCAGGAAAACATACACTGGAACGCACCTCTACCTGTGAGCACTGCCATGCCACCCGCCACCAGCCAGATGCTGGTAAAAACCATTGTGGCTGGTAAGATTTTCTACTCTAGCAGCCATTTTGGCAGGTAACCAACCAGGTTGTGTTATATTGTAAAAGGTAATGTGGCTGGTAAAATGTTGAAAATGGTTAGCGAGTTTTAGAAGCCACTGTGGCCAGTGGGTGAAAAAGTTAATTTCCGTGGGACATTAAGAGCCCTGCAGTCGTCGTCAGTCTTAAAATGGCGGCCGGCTCAGATGTCTTGCAGTCCCACTGGTTGAAGAGGTCCAAAAGCACACCTGCAGGACCCTTCCCTGGCCCTTCTCTGTGCGCTGGGTCTGCAGGTTCTTAACATGAAGAACCCGTCATTTAAAAGCGCTTTAAAATGGGCTACAGGACAATAGCAGCCCTTACGTCAATCTGGTGGACTGCAGTGGACAAGGAAAAGGACTGATTCAATAAAGAACATATAGTAGGCTAGATACACCCAGTTAAAGAACTGATGCAATATTTGTTTTAATTATTACTTAGATCTGGGCATTTGGAGCCTTTGGACAACTCGGGCAGAAATAATGAAAACCCAATGCATGTGACATGAACAGGTTTTCATTTTGAGTGAGAATGGACTCTGTCTCGCACAAAGCCAGGGGAGGGTTGTGCTTACAGGAGCACAAGAGCAGAAGACCGGAAACAGCTCTGGAACACCGATTTGATTTACAAACGTGAAACAGTAGTGTCACAGTTTCGTGTCATAAATTCCTTTCAGTACAATATTAAAACGGTTTGTCACAGGTGTCAATGCAATGTTCAACAGATCACCAAGCTTGTAGATCACTATTATTATTATTATTATTATTATTATTATTATTATTGTTGTTGTTGTCGTTGTTGTCAATGCACAGAAGCGGATATTACATGCCTGTGGGTATATGTGCTGATTGTTGTACAGTGCAGTACACTACAGCTATGTGCACATTTACAAACACGGCCTTGTTGCATAGCACATCACATCACAACACTGGCATCCTGAAGTTCCCGTTTGTGGCAAACGTGCCGGTTGGTACACACCTCTAGATAGCCTCATGCCACCTGCCTGCGTACTGCTGAGTCAAGGCAATATATGAACTATTCACCCACGAACCTTGCAGCTGAATCCCAAAATAAGCATTGAACAAACATTTTTACTTCAGTTCTTGTATTGAAACTCCACGATAGACGTTTCACATGACGTGAACTGACTACACTGTGCGCTGTAAGACATGATATGTATTGCTGGTTTATTAAATTGATCTTTGCATGATAGAAACCGGACACGTAGGTTCCATGTTTAATTAAAAGGGGTTGGGGGAAAGACTTCGATTAAATTAACAGGTACTAGAAGCCTCTTTCCACGTCCTCAAAACAAACTAATAAACTAATAAAAATCGGTTTCGCACATCGTAGAGGGAGGAACTAGCGTGTGAAGATCAGTGTGCGACAGGACGGACAGAGGTGTGTGAAAACTCTTAAACTACACACAAATCAGGTCATTAAACAATTAACCGATCTTGTGCATTGATGCAAGTCAGTGAACTAACGTTGGTTGTGGTGTTGTAGGCCCGATGCCAGCCGAATGCACGCAAAGCAACCAAACAAACTCCTCTGACAGCTGGAGGACTGGAAACAGAGTTGCTGTTTTTTAGTCTTAATCCACAGAGATGGAATTACTCTGCGATGCAATTGTAACACGGCGTTTGGAAATGCACTAGATCAGCTTGCAAGCCAGGTAGCTTTCGCCTCCCAGGTTCGTCAAAAAGCCAGCTAACGTTAGCTAAACCCTTTCAATTATGTGCACTGTCAATAAATCGATATAAATTAGCGCCAAAATAACGAGATGCACGGCACGATAGAATTCTAGGTAAACGGTATTAGCTGGCTAGAAACAAAACTAACGTTACTGTCAACGCCATTAAAAAAAAAAAGAGATAATATTTAACTAACGTTAGTGGTGGCGAGTCAACTAGTTACCAACGCAGCATTTCTTTAAAGCAAGTCAGCTGTGAGCCTGTGTATGCAACCTTACGAGAAGGCCTAACGTTAGTAGAAAATTATATTCGGGGCCATTTTCAGAAAAAGTGCACCGTTTTGTAGTGCAGTCAATTGGCTTACTAGCCAGCTAGCAAGTCAGGAAAATGTTAGCCGACGTTAGACAGCAAACACTAACGTTCATTACTCCTACTCCTTTCAACCCTAACCGCGTCGGCAGCGCTATGATCGGGGAGAGGTGGGGGTTGGTTGTCTCACAGGTTGCTATGATCGGGGGGACGTGGGGGTTGATTGTATCACAGGTTGTCGAGACTGCTGTCAAACACCTAATGACAAATGATCAAGCCTCTGCTTAGCTGGAAATTTTAGGCCAGCTAGCAAACGTTAGCTTGACTTCAGTAAAACACAACAGCCCTCCCTCCCTCCTCTCGCGTCTCTGCTTTTACCACGTCATTCACTCCAACACTGCGGAAATAAAGCGTGCAGATCGAGCTACCGCTTGCTAGTCACATTAGCTAGCTAGGAAGCGAGTGATCATGCATCCCTCCCGAGTCCAACACCGACACAAAGCCAACACTTACCCGTGTCTCCGATTATGATGTATTTGAAGAGGTACGCGTACGCCATGGCCAAATAACGCTGTGTCAACAGGCTTGGCCTTTATTCCGTTGAATTCTGTTAAACAGTGCTACTCGCAGCCCTCTGGGAAATGCCCGTGATCTTCGTTTACCTCCGCTTTTACCACCCTCTTTCTCTCGGCTCTCGCAGTACGAGAAGGAACAATAAACACCTTCCAGCTTCAGCGGAGACGTCATCACGTCCGCCTTCGCCACGCACGTACGTAAACTGCGTATCTCCAAAGACAGGAAGTGCTGACATTTCGGTGCTAAGTTCAATTTTTTTACATCATGATCAAAGATCAGACATGAAAAACGCATCAAACAGCAAATTAAATGACAATACGTGACAAATGCAGAAACAACTTTTGGAAATCATGTTCTAAGCAGGGCAATAAGCCTAAGAAAAAAGTGCACAAAAATGATTACTGAATTCTTAGTTCATTGTGTTAGTGTGCATGGCAAGATCATTCAGGGCTTTGTTCTCAAAAAGGAACTGCATCATCTGATTGTTGAAGAATATAATATAATCTTACCGAAGCATACAAACTCACGACGAGAACCAGACAATACAATGAAAGGCACAAAAAGAAACGAGCTGGGGCTTACAGCAAATTAATTTTATGAACAGGTGGACACCTGTTTTGTTAAACTATCAGATATCCAGCGGGCTACAAGTCCTTTAGACTGAAACAGGCTTGATCTTCACAGGACACCCTCAAAGACACCCTCCTCCGTGACCAGCGCAGCATTGCCTGCACTAAAGCCCAGCTTGAGGTGCTATTTTAGGGCATATCTGGGCCTAATCATTGCTGCACTTTGGATTGCTTCACTGGCAGAGTTTCAACAGTCATCTTCAGAATGCCATTTCTGACACTGCGACTCCTGTGGTGTAGGCATTCTGTAATGTAGGCAACCTGCACAGATCCCTAACATTATATTATACTGCCACTCCTGTAAAATAACTCTTAAGATCTGTGACCCTCCCTACTATTCCAACCAACACCCACCACAGCAGAGAGTGTTTTATCATTTTCAGAATAACCAACATCCACGATCGTGATGGAATTTCTGGAACATATAAAACATACCCATCATAATTTAATATTGAGGGAAAAAAAACCCAAAAAAACATGAAATTACCCTAGTTTAGGAGTGAGCAACTCAGTTCTTGGAGGGCTGCTATGTGTGCAGGTTTTTGCTTCCACCAATTACCCTGGCACAATTACATAATTAGCTGTGTACACCAACACAGATTCACCCGTAGATTAGACCACAGTAAAACCATTTCATAGAGAAACATAATCACAGTCTTCAGCTGTCATTCGTGAGCTTATCAGGAAAAGTACTTACAATGCCAGATCACAAAATGATTAATCTAATAAAATAATTAAGAGCAGAAGTTGGCATGAAATCCAGGAACAGGCTACTGTCCCTGTTGCCTACTGCCATTCGATTTACTAAACTTAGCACATCTATCATACATACAGCAGGGGTGTCCAGTCCTGTAGGGCCGCAGTGCTTGCCGGTATTTGTGGTTTCCTTTCAATCCCCAGAAAATTAAGGCCTTGAGAACAAGGTGTGTGGACTCTTTAAACATTCGGTTTCTTTAAATGAATCAGCCGAAACACATCTAAAGCCAGCAGACATGGCAGCCCTCAAGTATTGGAGTTTGACACCTGTTCCTTCCAGTTTGAGTTTACAGTGTTTTTTTCTTTTCTTGTGGTATTACATAGCAAAGTCTATATGGAAAGTTCAGTGAATAGATAATAAAATTGTGTCAATAGATCCAACACCACAGCATACAATGTCCTATTGTCCCAGCGTATTAGCCTGAAGAAATTAAAGGATTAGCTATACTGTAGCCCTGATTCAATTAACTAAAGTAGTGCTCAAGATCTCTCATGTATGGTAGGTTACACTGCTGTATTTAGTCTTTGCACTGTGATGTGTGTTAATAGCAGATCAATTCCTGCTTCTTGTCCAACCACTTTATTATGTTGGTAAATTAATGGTGAATTAAAGAAAATAGCAGGTAATGTATTTTTTGTCTTATTGCAAATGTATTTCTGTCTTGATTCTAGTACTCACATCTCTTTGCCAGGTTGTATTTTTTTAGTTTTAAGAGTGTTCTTAGGAGCTGACCTGGTTACATAAAGGTAAAAATGGTTTAAGAGTGCAGAAGCCTTAAAGCTCAAGAGGGTGTTAAACTATTGTCCAAAAAATGGTTTCATACCATGACCCCTTATGTTAAAGTTATTTATGGGCTCTCTGGATCATTCTATCTCTACAGATTTCTATCATACATGCCTCCTTAACTGAAGGAATCATGTTTGCAGTATTGATATTTTCACTCAGAATATTTCTGTGTGTCGATATATTTTTGTCTGACCAATAAACACTAAAAAAGTTAGACATCTAAAAGTTATTGAGCAGCTACCTTCCACCAATTTAATTGTTCTTTGCCAATGATTCAATAGCCAAGATGAACTATGCTTCAAGTACATTTAGAGATTTTTGAGTTTGAGTTAGCACTTAATTTAACAGTTTTAAACTGTTTTAAACAACTTTTTATTTCAGCCTCTGAGAAAATGTCTATTGTACAAAATGGATGACACAGATTACAATTTGCATGGATTAAATTATATGTTCAATACTTTATTTTCAGCTTTCTATTTTCTGAAAATAATTAGCTTTAAATTAAAAAAGAAAACATAAACAAACAGGTCTGATTCACCATACGGGTCTGATTCACCATAACATAATTTATGTTATTTTTGTATTTAAAGAGTAACTACACCCACTGTTTCAGCCTGTCTCCGCCTACACAATTACACGGAGGATCTGTGTCCATCGTCATTTGCATAAATTAACGTACATTGTACAAATTATTTTGTATAACTCGGATCAAACTGTCAAACTAGACATTGCACATCAAATATGAATCGAGATTCAGCAACTGCATGGCCTGTTTCTCACCTCAAATATTTTCAGAAACATATTTTAGTGGACTATTTAGGTGGAATAAGAGAATTGAACAGGACGCCACGTTGTTCCGGTTTAAAAACGTGGAGGCGAAACGAAAGTAACGTAGCGTAGCGGGTCTAACCAATCAGGTGCCGGCTGTTTCCGTTGTGGGCAACAACAATTATCCATATGATGTAAAGGTACCTCCAAAGAGGTACTCTGACATCACAATTGGGGCGGGGGCAGTGTGGGGAGCAGAAAGGAAATTTCAACCATTAGGGGCAGCACAAAGACGCTTTTCTACCAGTTTCTTATGGTACACAATATTATTTCAGAATTGTTGAAATAACAGAATGCATGAATAAGTTTCATTATGAGGTAGGCATACAAACACGTTTACAAACACGTTTAAAAGTCTGGAAATTTAGGATGGAGCTGTCACTTTGCAAATTCCCCAGTAGATGGCATGTTGACCATGCAAATTAAAGCTACTCTGGACATGCAGTTTGTTCCGAAGGCTTTGATTGTCATATCTTGAATATTTGATAAATTACGTTAGGAATTTGTGTGAAAGATTAACCCTTGTGTGGTGTTCGGGTCTGTGGGACCCGTATTGAATGTTTACTAAAAGAAAAATTATACAATTCATAAATTCAAATGATACAATTTTTCAACCTGAGACTCATTGGCCTTGGCTCATTTTCTGTGATAAATATGTAAAAGAACACAAAAATCACATTTTATCACAAAAAACAAATATCACTTTTATTGATAAATGTGATCTAGCAGAGGTAAATGGTCAATATTAACCATATACTGTCTATATTGCTTGTAATTGAGATAAAGTCAATATCTGTGAAGTATTTTTACGTAAATTGTTATGGCTTTATTGTTTTAAAAACCAAATAATGTTGTGGGTCCACCAAGACCCGCAAACACTGGGTGAGTAACAAAAACATGAACACCACACAAGGGTTAAGTTATCTTTCAACCAATCTGCTTGTCATAAGCAGCAGATTAGCACAAAATATTGATAATAGTGATCAAGATAGTGAGTGATGAAACAAGACTATATTACACAATATTTTAAGGAAAAAAGCAACAACAGAAGGTAGTTCAGCCCAGAAATACTTTCATCATATATCACAGAGGAAGAGTAATTGTGTAAAGGTGAAGTAATTTTTAAAGCAATTGCGTTTTAACCTAGTTCGAATGAGAACAATATGAGCTGAGAACAATGACCTAATTAGAAAATATTTAATCAAGTAATTATGCAACACACTTTCCTGCTTAATTTAAGAGATAAAGGTCAAAGTAATTTCTCGTCCCACAGTACTGAGATATTAATTGCTCCCAACGTTTTTTGAGATTGTATTTATAGTTGAAAATGTTCACCTTAAAACAATGATTCTCAGGCTGCTTCAATGGATTTCTTCAATTCCACAGGCGTCAGTAAGTCTCTAGAAAGAGCAGACAATTGCAGACACTATTGAAAAAAGGCCTTAATAACTCGACCTGTTTAAACTAACAATGAATAGAACCAGCAAGTCTTCCTATTAAAAATAGTGAGAGCATCGGCCTTAAACAATATGTATAGCAGAGCAGTACTAGTCATTTGCTTAACTATCATGTAGGTATCAAAAAGATTTCCAGCTTTTTTTTATGTCACACAGATAACACCGCACGGAAATATAGATGGATTTTAGGTTGGGCTAGATGACTTGGGAGAAATAACCTTGCTGAAGGTCACAACAGATTTGTCCCATTTCATATTCCATACACTAGCCCTCAAAATGCAATTCTCAAAGTCAATTAAATTGTCCTTTCACCAGCAGATACTTTGTTGACAATATGTACATTTAAGTAATGTTAGTTTTTAAAATACCAGGCTTGCAGAAATTGTCATTATAGAATGGCAGTCTGTTCACACTGCAGAAACCCCAATGATAGAATTTAAAACCTAAGATGCATTTTTATCATTAAAGCCATGCAATATTTTTACGTATATTCTATCAGTGTGGCTAAG
>CM056394.1:12019180-12149180 GCA_029718625.1 Synaphobranchus kaupii
CAGGAATATTGTGGAAATAAATCAGACCATGGCCTCATTATGCTAAACTGTAGCAAAGTTTGTAGAGTCAGCACACGGTGAAATCCGCCACTTTTTCAAGGGACATCTCTTTTAGTGAAAACTTGTCTTTGTAATACCAGGGCACAATTAAAACCTGCCCTGCTGCCTGCGCATTGAAAATAGAATTTGCTTTAATAAGAGCAGTTGAAATAGTCTATCAGGTGTCCCTGGAGCGGTATCGAAGTGTGCCATTTTATCTGTGGGGATACAATGCTTCTGACTGGCTACATATGTTAAAATATACCTGGCCGCATGCTGGATGGCTCAGAACTATTCAAACTGTGTTTTCATTAAGTTTCCAAAGGTATACCTCACCTCGATTCCATTCCAACAGTTCCAGAAGTCAACTGCTACTCACTTGGTTGTACAATTTATGTGTGTGTGTGTGTGTGTGTGTGTGTGTGCCCTGCTACAGTTTTCTGCTTTAGAATTAAGTCATTAACAAGATTTTGTCATTTTAGCTGCCAAATGCAAATTCTATCTCACCCTACATAATCTGGCAGCAACTGAACTTGCATGGCATTTGAGTATGAAATCTTAAATTATTAAATTATTCATGTTTGTTGAAATAGGAATACATGCACTTGTCTGTGTTAATCAGTAGCTCACTGTAGTTGCAATAAATAGTTGAGGATAAGTTACTTGCGATAAGCTTTGTGCCCATTAAGGGGCAGAGACGGTGCATTATTATTTCAGGGGGCCCAGAATTCCTGGCTAGTCCTGCTTGTGTTCTCCTAGATTTTGTTGCTGGCACAGCACACTGGGCATGTGCTGGTAACCCTAGCCCATGAGATAAGCACTGGGCATGTGCAGAATGGTAACCCTAGCCCATGAGATAAGCACTGGGCATGTGCAGAATGGCAGCCCATGAGATAAGCACTGGGCATGTGCAGAATGGCAGCCCATGAGATAAGCACTGGGCATGTGCAGAATGGTAGCCCTAGCCCATGAGATAAGCACTTGGCATGTGCAGAATGGTAGCCCTAGCCCATGAGATAAGCACTGGGCATGTGCAGAATGGCAGCCCATGAGATAAGCACTGGGCATGTGCAGAATGGTAGCCCTAGCCCATGAGATAAGCACTTGGCATGTGCAGAATGGTAGCCCTAGCCCATGAGATAAGCACTGGGCATGTGCAGAATGGTAGCCCATGAGATAAGCACTGGGCATGTGCAGAATGGCAGCCCATGAGATAAGCACTGGGCATGTGCAGAATGGCAGCCCATGAGATAAGCACTGGGCATGTGCAGAATGGTAGCCCTAGCCCATGAGATAAGCACTGGGCATGCGCAGAATGGTAGCCCTAGCCCATGAGATAAGCACTGGGCATGCGCAGAATGGTAGCCCTAGCCCATGAGATAAGCACTGGGCATGCGCAGAATGGTAGCCCTAGCCCATGAAATAAGCACTGGGCATGTGCAGAATGGTAGCCCATGAGATAAACACTGGGCATGTGCAGAATGGCAGCCCATGAGATAAGCACTGGGCATGTGCAGAATGGTAGCCCATGAGATAAGCACTGGGCATGTGCAGAATGGTAGCCCATGAAATAAGCACTGGGCATGTGCAGAATGGTAGGCTTTCCATTCCACTATCTCCCCAGCAGCGCAGGTATTTATGGAGAACAGAGCGGCCAGTGCGTTCCACGCGTGTATCTCAGATCCTCTCAGCTTCCCCCACAGGCATGCAGGGTGCTGCTACACCAAGGGACTGAACAGATTCATAGAGCGAACAGTCCTTCCTCCTTTTCTATATTTTTTTCATTCTATATCCAGTAAGGGAAAGCAGAGAGTGTTACAGAGAGAGATGGGCTCACTGTACAGAAAGTGTCACTGCTGGGAATAGAACGGAACTGTTACGTATCTGTGTACGGGACGAACCCAAGTGCAACGACCAGGAGACAGAATTTCACAAAAGATGGTATTTAATAAATTAAGTGTTGGGGTAGTCCCAACACTGTACAGGAAAGGCAACACACACACAGAATTAGGAGATCTTGCGCCTGGAAGCCCGGGGCGGGCTGCTCCAAGCCGGAGCTGGACTGGAGGTTCTGGAACGGGCTGTTCCAAACCGGAACTGGACTGGACTGGAACTGGACCGGGTGGTCCACACGGGAAACAGGTACTGGAACGGAATTGTCCCAAACCGGAACTGGACTGGACTGAACTGGACCGGGAGGTCCACACGGGTACAGGTACTGGAACGGAATGTTCCAAACCGAAACTGGACTGGACTGGACTGGACCGGGAGGTCCACACGGGTACAGGTACTGGAACGGAATGTTCCAAACCGGAACTGGACTTGAGCGAGTGCCTGTAACACTCACGCCGGGACTGGACTGGAACTGGCAGGGGAGCGACTCACTACGGCAGGGCAGGACTGGACCGGGCTGACTGCACCGGTATAGAAAAACAAAAACAGAGGAGGGTTAGTGCAAGGGAAGGCACGGGAAAGACCGGGAGGTTCTCACGGGGGTGAAGGGTTTGGAAGTCGGGAGGTCTTGCGGAAGCACGGCAGGGCAGAGTGGTGTGGCGTAGCTGCGGTAGGTCCGGAGGTAGCTGACCGTCTCCAGAGCTCCAGGAGCCGGCGCCGAAGAACTGGGTGGTTTCCTCGGTCGGACAGGAACAACTGGAGGGTAGCCAGGTAGCGAATCACCCCGGAGCCTACACGCGCTGGAGGTGGAGGTACCGCAACACACACAAACAAACACGGGGAAAACAAACACTGCCACGGGAGATAGGGAGCAGGGTTGGATGGAGGAGAAGGGAAACAAGTTAGCAAACACAATAATGACAGGAATTGTGCGGGAGGTAAACTACCAGACTGTAGTTTGCAAGGGACTATACGCTGTACGGGAAACACTTTCCACAAACACGCGAATAGTTTACACGGGGAGACCAGTTAACGAGTCAAGCACTACACCAAGTGATGATAGTTAACGAACTGGCGCCGACTGGCAGCCAGCCGAAAGACTATATAGGGCTAACTAATGTGACAAAATACGAAACAGGTGTGAACATAAACCGGGAGTGATTACAAGACACCAGGTGAGAAAATGCATGCAACGAGGGGGAGGGAGTGAAAGGCGGAAGTAAACCAAAACAACCAGACGAACAAGACAGGGAAGGACATGCCTAGTCCGCGGCAGAGGGGAAAACACGGACAAAGGGATCCAACATGACACGGAGGGAAAACAGGAAAACACGGAAAACGGACAGGAAGGGAGCGGAACATTACAGTACCCCCCCCTCAACGTACGCCACCTGGCGTACCTGGCGGCCTGGTCTTGAATGGGAAGCGACTGTGGAAATCCTGGATTAAAGTTTGATCCAGGATGAGGCCCTTGTGGAGCCATGACCGCTCCTCAGGGCCATACCCCTCCCAGTCCACGAGGTATTGGAAGCCCCGACCCTTACGGCGGATGTCAATGATGCGGTCCACCGTATAGGCCGGGGCGTTGTTGATGACCCGGACAGGAGGAGGAGGGAGGGTCGGGGCACTGAGGGGGCTGGAGGCGACAGGCTTGACTTGGGAGACATGAAAAACGGGGTAAACTTTGAGGGAGGCAGGGAGGGAGAGCTTGACAGAAACAGGGTTAACAAGACGTACAACAGGGAAGGGACCAATGAACCGGGGCCGAAGTTTTTTAGAGGAGGAGGGAAGGGAAATGTTAGACGTGGACAACCAGACCTGCTGACCGGCCCTGTATTTGGGGGCTGCGGTCCTGTGCAGGTCCGCCAGACGCTGGGACCGGGAATTGGAACGTAGGAGTGCGGTGCGTGTAAGCCTCCAAATGCGCTTGCATTTGAGGATGTGGGCCCTGACAGAGGGGACTGCTACCTCGGCCTCCTGGACCGACAGGAGAGGGGGTTGGTACCCTAACGAACACTCGAAAGGGGATAACCCGGTGGAGGTACTCTTAAGGGAGTTGTGAGAGTACTCCACCCAGGGAAGGAAACGGCTCCAGGAGGCGGGGTTGCGAGCCGTGACGCACCGCAGGGCGGCCCCCAGGTCCTGGTTCGCCCTCTCTGCCTGGCCGTTCGACTGGGGATGGAAGCCAGACGAAAGACTGGCCGAGGCCCCCAGGGCTACACAGAACGCCTTCCAGACCTGGGAGGAGAATTGGGGCCCACGATCCGACACGATATCGGAAGGGATCCCGTGCAGCCTGACCACATGTACCACCAGGAGCTCCGCCGTTTCGAGGGCGGACGGGAGCTTGGGGAGGGGAATAAAGTGAGCCGCCTTGGAGAACCGATCCACAATTGTCAAAATGACAGAGTTGCCATCTGACAACGGCAGACCGGTTACGAAGTCCACCCCAATGTGGCTCCAAGGACGGCCCGGGACAGGGAGGGGAAGGAGATGACCAGAGGGAGGCTGGTGGGAAGCCTTGCTCCTGGCGCATACAGAGCAGGCCAGAACAAAGGCACGGGTATCCTCCTTGAGGGTGGGCCACCAAAAGCTCCTCCTGACGAGGGCGGTCGTCCTGGCAACACCTGGGTGACACGCCAGGCAGGAGGCGTGAACCCACTCAAGGACCTGGGAGCGGACGGAGTCGGGAACAAACAGGGCAGGGTTAGGGTTATTACGGGGGTCAGGGTGGGAGGTCTGGGCGGACCTCACGATTTCCTCAATCCTCCAGGAGACCGCAGCCACCATACAGGACGCTGGGAGAATGGTTTCGGGGTCAGCAGGACTGGAGGGAAGGGAAAACACACGGGATAAGGCATCTGCCTTAATATTGCGGGAACCGGGGCGATAGGACAAAGAAAAATTAAACCGGGCAAAGAAAAGTGACCACCTAGCCTGTCTGGCATTCAGCCTCTTGGCAGATCTTAAATAAATTAAATTTTGGTGGTCAGTCAAAACAACAAAGGGGGTACCTGCCCCCTCCAGCCAGTGGCGCCACTCCTCAAGAGCCAGCTTAATGGCAAGAAGTTCCCGATCCCCGACATCATAATTCTGCTCAGCGGAGGACAGCCTCCGGGAGAAAAAGGCACAGGGATGGAGCTTGTTGTCTAAGGCGGCACGTTGGGACAGAATGGCCCCCACGCCGGTGTCGGAGGCGTCCACCTCGATCGTAAACTGACGGGAGGGATCAGGGTGGCAAAGGATAGGGGCTGAGGAAAACCGCGTTTTGAGTTGCTCAAAAGCACGCTGAGCTTCGGGATTCCAACAGAAAGAAAAAGTGGTGGAGGTAAGTTTTGTAAGGGGGGCAGCAATGACACTGTAATTTCGGATAAAACGACGATAAAAATTAGCAAAACCAAGGAACTGTTGTAGCAGCTTACGAGAGGTGGGTTGGGGCCATTCCGTCACCGCCTTGACTTTGACCGGATCCGCCCGGATACTGCCCTCCTCGATAATAAAGCCGAGGAACGGGACTGAAGAGACGTGGAATGAGCATTTCTCCGCCTTCACGAAGAGCTGGTTCTCGAGGAGCCGCTGGAGAACCTCCCGGACATGGAGAATGTGCTCCTGAGGGGACTTGGAAAAAATTAAAATGTCGTCAATGTAAACGAAAACAGTCTTACCCAACAGGTCTCGCAGGACGTCATTAACCATGCCCTGGAAGACTGCCGGGGCGTTAGTAAGGCCGAAAGGGACCACCAGGTACTCATAGTGGCCCAACGGGGTATTGAAGGCAGTCTTCCACTCATCCCCCTCCCGTATGCGCACCAGGTGGTACGCATTACGGAGGTCGAGTTTAGTAAAAATGACGGCCTGCGAGAGGGGTTCAAAAGCAGTGTTAATGAGGGGGAGAGGATACTTGTTGCGGATAGTGATGGAATTGAGTCCCCGGTAGTCGATGCAGGGCCGTAGTGAGCCGTCCTTTTTCCCCACGAAAAAGAACCCAGCACCAACCGGAGAAGAGGAGGGACGGATGATGCCCGAGGCGAGGGACTCATGGATATATTCCTCCATGGCGAGTTTCTCTGGTCCCGACAGACTGTAGAGACGGCCGGACGGAAGTTTGGCTCCCGCCAGCAGATCGATACAACAGTCGTACGGGCGATGAGGAGGTAGGGACAGAGCACGTGCTTTCGAGAAGGTGCGACTGAGGTCGTGATACTGTTTGGGAACGGTGGACATATCGGGTTCGGGTAGGTTGGTGCTGGGATTCTTGGACCCCGGAGGGGGAAGCGCGGAGCGGAGACAGCTAGCCAGGCAGTGGCCACTCCACGCCAGGATGCGTCCGCCCTGCCAGTCAATGTGTGGGTTATGGAGACGGAGCCAGGTTTGACCTAAAACTATGGTTGACTGTGTGGAGTTGATGAGGAGGAGTTGAATGCTCTCCCGGTGATTGCCAGAGAGGACAAGCTGTAAGGACACGGTGGAGTGGGTCACTAATCCCAAGCTCCGACCGTCTAAGGCGAAGGCAGTAATGGGTGATGGAAGAAGCTCCGTGGGTATGCCGGCCCTCTGGGCGAAGGTGGTGTCCATAAAGTTGGCGTCGGCTCCAGAGTCGATGAGAGCCGACGAAACTAAGGACTTGTCGCTCCACAGGAGAGTGGCCTTGAAGACTAGGCGATTCTGGGCTGCATGGCAGGGTATGATAGGGCTCGTCAGTACGCCTAGTTTACCTGGCGAGCCTATTCTTTTGGGCGGATTGGACACGAGGCGATCTGATGGCCAGGTTTGCCACAGTAGAAGCAAGACCTGGATCGCTGACCGCAGTTTGGCAGGAGAAGGCGTGCCGAATCTGCTCCAGGTCGGCTGGGTCCATGTTTTTGGCCAGTTCGTTCTGTTACGTATCTGTGTACGGGACGAACCCAAGTGCAACGACCAGGAGACAGAATTTCACAAAAGATGGTATTTAATAAATTAAGTGTTGGGGTAGTCCCAACACTGTACAGGAAAGGCAACACACACACAGAATTAGGAGATCTTGCGCCTGGAAGCCCGGGGCGGGCTGCTCCAAGCCGGAGCTGGACTGGAGGTTCTGGAACGGGCTGTTCCAAACCGGAACTGGACTGGACTGGAACTGGACCGGGTGGTCCACACGGGAAACAGGTACTGGAACGGAATTGTCCCAAACCGGAACTGGACTGGACTGAACTGGACCGGGAGGTCCACACGGGTACAGGTACTGGAACGGAATGTTCCAAACCGAAACTGGACTGGACTGGACTGGACCGGGAGGTCCACACGGGTACAGGTACTGGAACGGAATGTTCCAAACCGGAACTGGACTTGAGCGAGTGCCTGTAACACTCACGCCGGGACTGGACTGGAACTGGCAGGGGAGCGACTCACTACGGCAGGGCAGGACTGGACCGGGCTGACTGCACCGGTATAGAAAAACAAAAACAGAGGAGGGTTAGTGCAAGGGAAGGCACGGGAAAGACCGGGAGGTTCTCACGGGGGTGAAGGGTTTGGAAGTCGGGAGGTCTTGCGGAAGCACGGCAGGGCAGAGTGGTGTGGCGTAGCTGCGGTAGGTCCGGAGGTAGCTGACCGTCTCCAGAGCTCCAGGAGCCGGCGCCGAAGAACTGGGTGGTTTCCTCGGTCGGACAGGAACAACTGGAGGGTAGCCAGGTAGCGAATCACCCCGGAGCCTACACGCGCTGGAGGTGGAGGTACCGCAACACACACAAACAAACACGGGGAAAACAAACACTGCCACGGGAGATAGGGAGCAGGGTTGGATGGAGGAGAAGGGAAACAAGTTAGCAAACACAATAATGACAGGAATTGTGCGGGAGGTAAACTACCAGACTGTAGTTTGCAAGGGACTATACGCTGTACGGGAAACACTTTCCACAAACACGCGAATAGTTTACACGGGGAGACCAGTTAACGAGTCAAGCACTACACCAAGTGATGATAGTTAACGAACTGGCGCCGACTGGCAGCCAGCCGAAAGACTATATAGGGCTAACTAATGTGACAAAATACGAAACAGGTGTGAACATAAACCGGGAGTGATTACAAGACACCAGGTGAGAAAATGCATGCAACGAGGGGGAGGGAGTGAAAGGCGGAAGTAAACCAAAACAACCAGACGAACAAGACAGGGAAGGACATGCCTAGTCCGCGGCAGAGGGGAAAACACGGACAAAGGGATCCAACATGACACGGAGGGAAAACAGGAAAACACGGAAAACGGACAGGAAGGGAGCGGAACATTACAGGAACGATATTATATATGGATTTGAGAGCTTGCTGCCCTACAGACTGTGCTAGTCTCACCTGAAATGATTAAAATGTGAATGTATTAATACTTTTTTCACTTCATGGTAAAACATTTTTATCAGAAGAAAAATAACACATGACTGTATGGATTTTGTTATCATCAATCTCTGTATGGTTATGTTACCGTTTTTTTTGCCAATACTAGTCTTCATCTAAACATATTGCAGGCACTATGCTAAGTTGCTCTAGATATGAGCGTCTGCTAAATAAATAAATAAATCCATACATGTAAATGTATGGATGTGAGGGTGCAGAGGCGTGGGCATAGATTTAGTGATGGGAGGGCGAGGTTTCATAAAACCAAAAATTATGTACATGATATCAGTGAATCACTGATGTGAGCCAATCATTGTGTTTTGCATTGTGTTTAGCTCAAACAAGTCAGTGAGTCCCAAGTCGTTGCAGATTCACCCAATATGGGGATCATGAAACCTCACTCTTTCATCAATAGATTGTGCTTTTATACTTCACTGTGTTGGTAAAAGAGTTCATATGTGGCCCCTCATTCCAAACTGTAGTTTTTATGTAACGTGACGTGGTTGTGTTCGGGCATCCCCAGGGGCAGGTGTGGAGTGGGGCCTGCTGTTTCCCGAGGCTAACGGACAGAAGCAGTCCCCCATCAACCTGATCTCCAGGGAGGCCCTCTATGACCCGCGGCTTCTCGAGGTGCGCCTCACGCACAACTACATGGTCTGCAGGGACTGTGAGGTCATCAATGATGGACACACAGTCAGGGTAATGCTGAAGTCAAAATCAGGTACGGACTCCTGCAGTTTGCCTTTCTTTCCCAGAAATGTAGGCTAATTTCCCCTTTTCTATAAAGGAAACTGCACCATTGGAAATAACTACACTTGTGATTTTCTGAGGGAACATATTTTGACATACAATTTCTATTGTATATTAAAAAATACAATAGTAAGTAAGCTGTTAGCTGCAGCTTTGCTTGTTTTCTGAACTCTAGCATATGTGAGGATGACATCACGCTGCCACAGTGTTCCTTCCTGTTGCAGTGGTGACTGGGGGCCCCCTGCCCAGCGACCACGAGTACGAGCTGCACGAAGTGCGCTTCCACTGGGGCAAAGAGAACCAGAGGGGCTCCGAGCACACTGTCAATTTCAAGGCCTTCCCCATGGAGGTGAGCGGCATGCACCACCATCTCAGCTACACTAGGGGTTGCAGGTTCAAATGACAGCTGGAGCACAGCCATTGTGGGCTTGGCCTTCTATAGGAGGGTCCTTCTTACAGAAAATTGAAGAAGCCTTTATTCACAGTATTTCTGGCTGTGATCTCTGTTAACTGCACAAGTCTGATAAATGAAATAATGAGAGTTGTTTGACACTTGGAATGTGAATGCACTGCACCGCACAATTACTGTTTAAAATGGTACTGGTCTTTTCCCAGCTGCACCTCATCCACTGGAACAGCACGCTGTATAGCAGCATTGAGGATGCTATGGGGAAGAGGAATGGGATGCTCATTGTGGCGCTATTTGTGCAGGTATGTCTCCATACTGCCATGCATTCAGAGGAACAGCCTCAATTTAATCCTTAATCCTTAAATTAGACTCCCGATTACATAGCTGCTAGGTTTTCTCTTCTAAAAACACAGTACACTTGTAATTATTTTCAAGTGAATGCTAAAGACTAATGTTAATTGAATCACGGCCATTGTCTTTAATGAAGAATGCTATAACACAATACTCACACACGTAATTAATTTCCCTAAGTAGAAACTCCATTGCTTTCACTAATTTGAGCTCATTTACCTTCAGCTATCCCAGTTACTGAGTGAACGTCATTTCATCGCGTATAAAGACTTCATAATTGAGGAGCAACTGGCCAGATTCCACAAAATGTCAATGAAAATAAGAACAATATACAAAAATAATCGTTAATTAATTAGAGCTGAAAATAGAAATAATGATCATCCTGTCAGTGAGAGATGGATTATGAAGATGGATAGTTCTTTGTTTTAATTTACTCACAGCGTATTCCGTCTGTGTGCTCTGAGTGATGAATCTCTCACCAAGGATTACTACTTATACATCGATGAGTAGCCTAACAAGTCAGAATACATACAAAACTCAGCACTTAAATAATGGATTGGTCAGCTACACAGAAACAGGAACTATTTGCTTCTCAAAGTTAAGAACGAAGGTTGAAGGTTAAGGTTTAGGCCTGGATTCAATCAACATTTGTCCTTAACTCTCACACACATTTAAGTGCAATTATTAGAAGCACTTTTTCAAACACAGTTTGAAAAGTTAATTTCCATGATTAACAAACTAATTTTATTTAGTCCTGCGTGTTTCTTGATCAATTTCCCCCTGCTGTTCTCACAGATAGGAAAGGAACACCTCGGTCTGAAGGCTGTGACGGAAGTGCTACTGGATTTACAGTACAGGGTAAACCTCGATTTTACTCTTCGTGTTGTCACGGCAAACAGGCGCAGCGTATCGCAGCGGCGTAGACGGATTGAAAAGCGGCGCATTAACCGAGAAACCGGCGTTCGGTGTTTGAGTTCAGCGATAACGCGGCCAAACACGCTGTAAAAAAAGTGATTAATTGCTATAAAATGAACGCTTTTCCATGGGAACCTGCAAACACAGGAAACGCTCAGAACCGCTGTCGGCGTAAAACAGTTGAGTGATACATTTTTTTTCTTTCTGGAAAAATAAAAGCTTTAATGCTCCATTAAGAGTCAATTTAATGTATTTATTGCGTGCTCATTGCTTTGAAGCTGTGGGGGAAACAGGCTGTACTGCCAGTTAGGATTTACAACTTTAGATTTAGTAAAAACCTATAAAAGCTTCTGTCTTCAGTGGCTAGTGAGTCACTCAACAGTCTTAATGCAAAACCATATCCTATTATTAGTTTCTTTAAGCTACAATTTATAGCTCTATATTTTAATATTTTATATTTTTCAAATGTAGCAGGGCGGTTTCTCAAAGGCAATGGATGGGTTTGTTATCATTCCACAGGTTTGTTATAATAGAAAGGTTTCTGTCTCACAGATACCAACTCGCCCAAGTTGGCGTAGATTTTACAGATTACACCGAAGGAATTCAACAAGTTCTAAACAGAATATTTCTCAGGTTGGTTTCTCTGCTAAAACATAAAATAAAACTGAAATATAGTTTCAATCTCTGTTTTTTTCTCCCTCAATGTTAACAGGGGAAGACAAAGATCGTACCATGCTTCAATCCCAACACTCTGCTACCCGGTAAGCACTTTATTAACAACACCATAAAGGCTCTGCAGCGTTTAACTTCACTGTATGTTTCTGAGGAAACAGCCCTGAACTGTACGCACTTAAAATCCCCAGCTTTACCCTGCATCAAAACTAGCTTGTATGCTTGGAATGAAAAATTATACATGTATGGATAATTCTTCAATTTAATTTTGGCTGTGATTGGTGTAGCAAGGCGCTTGGATTTGGAGATTAAGCCCACACTGATCTCTGCAATGCACCAAACACGTCCACTGCATTAGACCTCTCAGAGTCATTGCCTGCCCCTCTGACCCTATCCCGCATTTGTGCTCTCAGACCCCCTCCTGCGGGATTACTGGGTGTACGAGGGGTCGCTCACCACCCCTCCCTGCAGCGAAAACGTCTCCTGGATCCTGTACCGCTACCCCCTAACCATCTCACAGATACAGGTATGAGCTCTTACTCCGCACCCACACAACTGCCACCAATCAGAGGCCACGATGGGTGGGACGGATTAAAAAAAAAAAGAAGACATTATGTATGCTTGGTGTTTCTCATTGTTTGGAGTTTATTCTCTCTTTTTTTTTGCTAAAAAAAAATTATTTGTAGCAATCTATTTTTTAAAAACATTTACTAGCTTATTAGCTTGTAGCTTTAGTAGCTTCATAAAAGGGCCCTTAAATGGTTTTAATGTGAAATCAATGCTGGATAAAGGTTGCTAGGAGAGTGGTTTCCAAGTTTTATTACTGTTAACACAGCTGTCACAAAGACACCATACGTCCCTGGCTGCTGTCGATGTTTCAGTGTGCAAATCTGTCCTCATTGAGTTTGACTGTGGGCCATGGTGCTACCTGAGTGGCAGTAACATCCCAGCTTCTCAGCCCTCTCTGCCATTTTGGCTCTCATCCTAAAGCGAATCTCTAAAAATCTCTCCCTGCAGCAGGGGCAGGTAACAGTGAATTGCCATGATTTCAATTCTGTCTGTTTTCCACTGATAGGTTTATGACCTTGTATTTTAATTTTACTGTCCTCATTGCTTTATGTGTTTAGTGCAAGCTCACAGATATAACTTGTTAAATATTTTTGTGCCTGTATCTTGTGTTTTTATACACTTTCCCCATAGGGCATTCAGGTTATACATAGAAGAAAAAAACAAGCAGAATGTGATCTTCCAAAGTTTTTAACGTGCAAAGTTTGCCACCATTGCTAAAAATGTTAATTAGTTTTATCATGACCTTGGGTTATTATAAAATTAATCATGTGTTTCTTTCAGTCAGTACACTGACGAGCGTGAATTGCGATTTCTGTCTTTTCCCTACCTGACCCCGCCAGATTGAGGAATTCCGAAGGTTGAGGTCACATGTCAAAGGGGCGGAGCCTGCAGACATCAATGACGGACTTCTGGGAGACAACTTCCGCCCAACTCAGCCCCTGAGTGACAGGCAGGTCAGAGCTGCCTTTCAGTAGAGTAGCCGACCACTGTCGGTGAAGGCGGGGCGAACTTGACCCGACCTGTGCAAACGCAGCACAGTTTGTCCCTTAATTCAGCAGAAAATTTACACTGGCAACAAAAGGCAAAGTTGTAGCAACAATTTTGCGTCCTGCCACTGAGAAAACGCTGTCAAATTAATAAATATTTTCATTAGTGGAAGCCAAAACACACATAGTGTACTACACAGTACCTGTTTAGGCTTCACGTTGCAAGTTATCCAGCTGGGTGTTTTACACAGGC
The DNA here is from genome assembly GCA_029718625.1 of Synaphobranchus kaupii. Taxonomy (NCBI): domain Eukaryota; kingdom Metazoa; phylum Chordata; class Actinopteri; order Anguilliformes; family Synaphobranchidae; genus Synaphobranchus; species Synaphobranchus kaupii. The sequence goes on from CM056394.1 coordinate 12,032,379, forward strand.
AGTACTGGCTAAGTGCATGGCTTGAACTTGTAGCCTTCTGTGTCCACTTCCTGCTACTCCATTTCAGTACTATAACTCAACAGTTTCTTTACGGATTAGATACAGTATGTCCAAATGATATAAAACGGCATGTTACTTTGTTGTTGTCATTGAATATATAATATTATTTATCCAACTGAGTGACCATGTTATAAGAACAGTGGCATCATTCTGGCTAATTTAGTCTTACCTTTAAAAGCTTCTGCTGGTCTGGGCTGTGCTGAGCAATATCTTGGTCTCCTCTCTCGGTCAATGTAATCGGATAAAAAAAACTTGATCAATACTATGTTCATTTCTGAGCATCTTTATTAATTTTATTTGCTTAGCATCACTTTGAGCTCTCATTCATGGAAAACTATCAATATGACCAATGTTCATTAACCTGAACCTCCCTGACATCCGTATACAGTGTAATTACTGTTACTGTTTATCTTAAATATGATATTTAATGAGTTTGTCGGTTTGCCTTTTTTGGTGCGTTATTGCGGAGCAAGCAGTAACTAAAAGTTTATCCTTTCAAAAAGGCAGAAACAAACCAAGTACATAAAGTGACTTTTGTATTGTGCACTAACAATGTAATGGTGTCAAGATTGGAGTAAAATATTAGACAGGTAACGAATCATAGACCAGATGCCATGTTGTGAAAAATAATATTTATTTCAGTGGTCACATGTGAGCTATTTATGAAAATGGAACTATAAATAAGTGACTGAACAGCTCTGACAAGCGTAATATTTTCTGAATAAAGAGCTATTAACAATTTAAGCCTGTTTGTGTGTTCATCATTTTTGTCTTTTATTGACTATTGAGATCACAGTTGTAAAAGAAATGAATAACACATGATGAGATTAATATTTTACAATGATTAACAAAACAACATTTTTTTTGTAAGTTGTTGAGAACTATGATGCCAAGCTATCGATGAAATCTTTCATAAAAAGGCAAAGGCAAAGAAAAAATATTAACGTGGCATTAGTGCGCCCTCTGTTGACTATATGTTAAATAGCAATAAACGATAGATAGCAGCTGTGCTAACTGCCGTCACATTTTTCTTTGGGTTTAATATTGCTGTAACATCAATTAAGGATATCACAGTATCAGATCATTTTTGTATTAATCAATTTTGATGTATCCTTTGCTCCTGAAAAATTGATAAGGAAGCAAACTATAGAAAAGCGTTATATTGATAATGACACTGCTGAAGCCTTTACTAACTCTATGTCCGCTCTGGTACCGTCTACTTCTCTATCACCGGATGTTCTGGTTGACAACTTCAATCTGCAAGTAAAAAGTATTATTGACATTGTTGCACCCTTGAAAACAAAAATAATCTCTGGAAAACAAAAAGCTCCCTGGACAAATGATATCTCTGTTAAACAACTAAAAAGACAGAGTAGACAGGCAGAACGTAGATGGAGGAAAACCAAGTTTCAATTCCAGCATGATATTTACAAAGATTGCCTCTATAAATGTAACAAGGCAATAAAAGGCGCCAGACAATTATTTTTCTCTAAAATAATAAACAATAATTTGAATAATGCACAAATACTGTTTTCCACTGTTGATCGGCTTATTAACCCTTCCTCTTCGATCCACCCTGAGCTTCTCTCTACCACAAAATGCAAAGAATTTGCCACATTTTTCAATAGTAAAATCATGACCATCAGAAAAAATATAAGTTCTTTGAGTTTTAGCAAAGTAGAGGTACTACCTACTCCCATTAAAAGGACTTGTGGTTTGTCACATTTTACTTCTGTGGATTCCACAGCACTGGAGGATGCTGTGCTGAAGCTCAAATCCTCCACTTGCTGTCTGGACCCACTTCCTACAACCTTTTTTAAAACTGTATTTAACTGTTTAACTAAAGAAGTGTTACAAATTGTTAACTGCTCCCTTCAGTCTGGTATTTTCCCAAGTGCTCTTAAAACCGCTGTCATAAAACCTTTACTAAAGAAGAAAAATCTAGATCCTTTAAGCATGAGTAATTACAGACCAATTTCAAATCTCCCGTTTCTCAGTAAGATTCTTGAAAAAATTGTGTTTAACCAATTGAATAGCTACCTTATATCAAATGACCTGTTTGACGTTTTTCAGTCTGGTTTTAGATCTCACCACAGTACAGAAACTGAAACCCTTGTTAAGGTTGTAAACGATCTCCGCATGAACACTGACTCCGGTAAACTTTCAATCCTCATACTCTTAGATCTCAGTGCCGCGTTCGACACTGTGGATCATGAAATCCTCCTGGACAGACTTCACAACTGGGTAGGATTGTCTGGTCCTGTTCTTAGCTGGTTCAGGACCTACCTACTAGACAGAGATTTCTATGTGTCCATTTAAAACTTTACGTCTGATAAAGTCACTGTGACCTGTGGGATTCCACAGGGCTCAGTCCTTGGTCCCTTACTGTTTAATTTATATATGCTTCCGCTTGGACATATAATAAGGAAACATAGCATACAATACCATAACTATGCGGATGACACGCAACTTTACTTCTCCCTCTCTCCTAATGATTTAAGCCCTGTGGAAACTCTGAATAAATGCCTTAATGATATTAACATGTGGATGAACCAAAATTTCTTGCAATTAAACAGTGACAAAACGGAAATTATTGTTCTAGGTGCAAAAGCAAAGAGACAGGAAATTTCTGCCCACCTCAGTTCCTTTTCCATGACGACTAAAGAACATGCCAGGAATATTGGTGTCATAGATGCTGATCTTAACTTTCACCGTCATATAAATAATGTAACAAGATCAGCTTTCTATCACCTAAAAAATATTTCAAAAATTAGAGGCTTTCTGTCTAATTCAGATGCTGAGAAACTGATACATGCCTTCGTCTCAAGCAGACTTGACTATTGTAATGGTCTCTTTTCTGGACTCCACAAGAAAACTGTTAGGCGTCTGCAGCTTATACAGAATGCTGCTGCACGGATTTTGAGTAGGACCAAGAAAAATGATCATGTCACACCTGTTCTTAAATCCTTACACTGGCTTCCTATCAATGTCAGAATTGATTTTAAAATCCTTTTATTTGTTTATAAGGCTCTAAATGGCCCTGCTCCCCACTACATTAAGGAGTTGCTTGTGCCATACCAACCAACAAGAAACCTAAGATCATCAGCCAGTGGACTTCTTGTTGTCCCCCAAGTGCACTCTAAAGCAGGAGAAGCTGCATTTAGTCATTATGCCCCAAACAAATGGAATGTACTGCCAAGTGATATCAGAAATGCCCCAACACATAGCTCTTTTAAAAGTAGACTTAAATCATTTCTTTTTACTGTTGCTTTTAATTAGGTTTTTAATTTTCTTTTAATTAAGTCAATGTTGTGTTTGTTCGGCAATTGTCTGGTCCTCTTTTACGCTGCTTGTATTTTATTCCTTTTTTATTTTATTTATTTATTTTTTATTTATTTTTTATTATTATACATGTTTTGCCTTGTGAAGCACATTGTGTTACTTTCTGTATGAAATGTGCTCGATAAATAAACCTGACTTGACTTGACTTGACTCCCCAACTCCCTCTCTCAAAGACAATAGCAGAAGCGATACTAATAGCTAAAAATACATGACCATACGCAGTTCTCCCCTGTTCATTTTTATTTGAAAGTCTATGCTCTCTTACCCTTCGTTATTTTTGTGCGTTCCTCTGCGCATTGGGTCAGTTTATGTTGTGACATTCCTTTGGGAGATACCGTAAAGACCAGGATGCTGGGAATTGTTCTCATGGCTTTTGGTGAGTTTGATTTCCTGTCCTAAGAACTTCACTTCTGGTGAATACACTGTATATATGCACAATAGGCGTTAACACATACTAAGGAAGTTTACGTGCAATTTACATGTAAATGATCACACTTCAGTAATTATCTACTGTTAGTCTGAAAGTGAATCCTTGAACAGGATAATTTAGCTATTTTCTGCAAGCAAAATGAATAAATATTAATTAAATAAATGAATAAATATCTGCTATGGCACAGAAAAATTACAGCATCAAACTGAAGTTTTCAAAACTCCTCAATTGTTCAGACGAAACTAAAAGCAAAACCAAGAACATAAGAATAATAGTTAATGGAGCAGAAAAGGTTTTGGAGGTGAAGGGTCTTTCTTGGGAGCAAATTCAAAAAAGAATTTAGTCCCACGCAGTGTCAGGAAAGCAGTGGTCCTCAACCCTGGTCCTGGGGACCCCCTGTGTATGCTGGGTACCCCCTGTGTAAGCTGGTTGTCCTTCCAACCACAATTGCAATACAGAATTTTAACAAGCTGTTATTTTTTCTTAATGAGGTGTTTTAATTGTATAGAGAAAACACTTTAAACTCTTTACTCTCTTAAGCCACGTTATGTTAGCAATAGCTATGCATGCTTTGAAGAAAAAAAAATCCCATGTTCGTTATGCTCATTGTGTTATATTGCAAACAATTACAAAGAAGAGGTAAGAACTGTGAATAGGCTCCTAATTAGGTAATTGAACACAAGTTCCTTCATAATTTTTTCTTTAAACTTGTTAACACAATGCAGGTTTGGCTCGTTATCATTTGCTTTGTCTTTGAATTCTTCATTATTTACCAAATGGTTAGTTTTAGTGGCCATGTGTCCACAATTTCACCAATTATGAGTTAAAACATTTTTTACCTCCTTTTAATTGTTTACAATACAGCACAATGTGAATATTGGACTTTTATTCTTCATGGCATGCATAGCTATTACTAACATAATGTGGCTTAAGAATGTAAATAATCCCTCTAAACATTAAAAACACCTAATTAAGAAAAATTAACAGCTTGTTAAAATTCAAGTATTGCAATTGTGGTTGGAACAAAAACCAGCATACACAGGGGGTCCCCAGGACCAGGGTTGAGGACCACTGCTCTAAAAAGGACCTATTGTTAGGATTCTGGGTTTTGTCTGCTTGTATTTGTTATTTCTGTTTCTTGTTGTTTATTATTTTTGTATTTATGTATTATTCTGTACTCGTGTTTATTATTATTTAGTGTAGTTACTCTCGTGTTTGTTTACGCTATTACAGTTACATTCCATATTCCAGTTTATGTTCACATTGTTGCTTTTATGTCACTCCCCAGTCTTCGTCTCACTTTTCAGGAGCCTTCGGGTGTTTTCGGTCCTCTCTGTATTTCCTCTGACTAAACTATTTGTTCCACTTATTGTTTATATTACTAATTAACATTAACAACAACTAACAGCTTAGTTTAGGTCTTTTACTAACCCACTAATTACTAACGCTTCCTTTCTTTAACTGTCACTTGTTTCCAGCAATTATCTACTTTATGTTTCCTCTTTACTAGCTGATGTCTTACTTCTGCTATCCACTGACAGATAAAACACGGGACACAAAGAGGACGGGAATGAGTCACATGAATTTTGTTTTTCATGTGAGAGAACAGATAATTTTGTACATTTCAAGAAAAGAGAAACCTTTTTAACTCTGATGGGTGATAAATATAAAAATAATCATAACGCATCACACCTTGGTCTGTGGTTTAAATGTGAGATGCCCATCCTTATGGTGATAGTATATCGTGCACCCAAGCAGTTTGCAGCTTTTCTCCCAGAAATCTTTTGTCTGTCATTTCAACTGACTATGACAAGGTTCTCCTAGTTGGCGATTTCAACTGACACATAGATGATATCTCAGACTCTAAGGCTATGCACTTTTTCAATCTATTGCACTCACTTGATTTTATTCAGCCATTACAGGACCAACTCACAACGAAAGCCATGCTTTAGATTTGGTGATCTCTAAAGGGTTAAATCTATTCTAGATCTAGCTGTCAGATCATTGTTTTAATGTAACGCTCCCAGTAGAACTTAAAAGTGAGAAACACAAGTTCCAAAACCAAACGGCACAACCAAGAATTACTAACATTAGAAAACCAAATTAAAAAAGCTGAAACCGAAATTTATAATAATAATAATGACCCTGAAAAATTACATAATCTGTCTATCATGAGAGCTAATTATGATAAATTAACAACTGACAAAGTGGCTAAAAGTTTAATGTGGACTAAACAAACATACTATGACCAAGGGGAAAAAGCAGGTAAATTATTGGCCTGGAGGATAAAGAAAATACAAGCTGAAAGAACAATTAATTGTATAAAGTCATTATCTGGCAACTCAACTATGGACCCATTAGAGATAAATAATACTTTCAGAGACTTTTATAAATTGCTATATAAATCAGAATATACAGAAAATAAAACAGCTCAGAATACATTTCTTGAGCAGTTGCGCTTTCAGACTATATCAGATGATGAAAAAATAACATTAGACAGTCCATTAACAATAAACGATCTTTATGAAGCGATAGGGGATATTAATAGCAGTAAAGCACCCGGACCGGATGGGTTACCAATCGAATTTTACAAAACATTTAAAAAACAACTTGTAAGGCCACTTCTTGACATGTATGAAGAATCGTTTATTGAAGGAACCCTCCCGGACTCATTAAGATTAGCTATAATAACCCTAATATTAAAACCAAACAAGCCCCCAACAGAATGCTCGTCTTACAGACCAATTAGTTTAATGGGATGTGACACAAAAATACTTTGTAAAGCGCTTTCTAGAAGATTAGATAAATATCTCCCTCAACTGATTATGGACGATCAACAGGGTTTTGTACAAAAAAGACAAGGTTATCACAATATTAGAAGGGTCTTGAATATATTATATGAAAGACATAATGCAAAAGACACAGCAATGTTATCAGTAGATGCATGTCAAGCATTCGATAGAATAGAATGGGGTTATCTTTTTGAAGTACTACCAAGATTCGGATTAGGAGAAACTTTTCTCAAATGGATTAAACTACTTTACACAAACCCAACTGCTGAGATCCTAACTGGTGGTAACATCTCGAGACCCTTTAGTTTACAGCGATCAACCAGACAAGGTTGCCCTTTGTCTCCATTGCTATTCACACTAGCAATTGAACCTCTAGCAATGGCCGTAAGAGCACATACAGGGGTATCAGGTATTACAATTAGGGGGATAAATCATTGCATTTCTTTATATGCGGATGATATCATATTTTTTCTAACAAATTTAAAAGATAGTATTCCCAATCTGATGAAATTAATTGAAAATTTTGGGGGGTTCTCAGGATATAAAATTAATAATTCCAAATCAGTATTAATGTTTCTCAATAAGGAAGAAAGACATAGTCCCATAGTAAATACCCCATTTATGACAACTACTGAAGGTTTTAGGTACTTAGGTGTTAAAATCACTCCTGAACTCAGTGAAATAATCCCAGAAAATTATGACCCCCTGGTAGATGGGGTAACTGAAGCACTAAATCGCTGGTCCAATTTGCCTATATCTATGATTGGACGAATAAATATAATAAAAATGACTATCCTACCCAAATTTTTATATTATTTTCAAACACTCCCACTGCCACTACCAAATATGTTTTACAACAAAATTAACAAGTTATTTGGTCAGTTCATCTGGAATGATAGGAAAGCAAGGCTCCGCCTTAAGTTATTATATCTACCTTATGAGAGGGGGGGGGCTTCAACTTCCCAATCTTAGATGGTACTATATGGCTGCCCAACTGACCTCAGCTTCATACTATTTCTGCACAACAGCGCCCCCAGCCTGGGTAAGCATTGAACAAGATTCCGTTCCAGATCTACCATTGAATTTGTATTTATACTCTTCGGATATTAAGACATTGAAGAAACATACAAAAAATCCATTTCTTAAAAATACAATTTCAGTCTGGTATGCTGCACACAACCATATAGGTGATATGCCTGTATTGTCTCAATTTACTCCTATTTGGGGTAATGAACAGTTTACACCTGGTAAAAGAGATGGAGGATTTAAGTCATGGAATATAAAGGGTATTCGAAAAATGATGGATCTGTACGTAGATGGAGTTTTGCTTTCTTTTGATCAGTTATGTCGGAGATATCAAATCCCTAAAAAAACATTTCTTTAAATATTTACAGTTAAAAAACTACATGTCATCAAAATATAAACAGATAATGTGTATACCACCTCTATCAAAACTTGAGGAACTAACACTTGTAAATTTAGAAGGGAGGGGCCATGTATCTAAATATTACAGCGTATTGGTTGCATATAGTATTGAATCAACACTAGATAAATTAAATGCTTGGAAAACGGATATACAAGAAGATATTGATGAGACAGATTGGAATGATGCTTGTTTGAAAGCGCAAACACAAACAATAAATACAAGGTTTAAATTACTTCAGTATAAATGGTTAATGAGAATGTACATAACTCCTGTTAAACTTCATCATATGTCTGCTAATATTCCAGATGTTTGTGCTAAATGTTTAGACGAGAAAGGTACTTTATATCATTGTCTATGGGAATGTCCAAAGATCCAAGACTTCTGGAAGGATGTTATAAAATGTATGTCAGAGATGTTTAATATCAAAGTCCCTTTAGATGTCAAACTTTGTGTTCTTGGAATATATCCAAATGACTTTATACAAACATCGAAACAGACTAGACTTATGGACTTTGGACTTCTTCAAGCCAGGAGAGCTATTGCACTATGTTGGAAGAGTATGGACGCTCCATCATTGAGAATGTGGATGAGGGAGCTTGCGGATTGTATTGGTCTGGAAAGACTAACTTACATAGCTAAGGGCAAGCGGAAAGACTTTGTTCAGCTCTGGGAGCCATACATGAACATCATGACAGCCGGAAAGGCAGGTTTTCCCTGAAAGGAAATTGTAAACACTGTAGATTTTTTTATTTAATTTTTTTATTTATTTATTTATTTATTTTTTATTTGTATTCTATTCGATATGGGTGCAAGCTGAATGTGTGTGTGAATGCGTGTTTGTGTAATGGTTAAATAATTCACATCAGTCTATATAAGAATTTGTATATTATGTACCGTGCGGGGGGTATTTATGTGTTTGTAACTGTCCGTTATGTTGGAGGGGAGGGAGGTGATTTGGGAGAAGGAGAAGTTCTGAGGGAGGGGGGTTGGGGGGTAAAAAGCTTACAACATAACGTTTTGTTCTAATGTTTCTGATAAAACTATATGCATGTTGTAAACACAAAATCAATAAATACATTGGAAAAAAAAAAAAAAGTGAGAAACACACTGTCAAGAAAAGGCTCCTCAATGCCCTTGCAATCAGTTACTTCTATCCCTCACCAGCCTCATCTGCATTCTGATCCTGATAATTTGGTGAACAATTTTAACAATCGTTTGAGAACCACCCTCGACAATGTAGCCCCTCAAAATATTAATAAGGTGACAGTGAAAGGGACATTCCGTCGAAAACGGAAGAAAACAAACAACTTAAACGGAACTGCCGCATAGTGGAACCTATAAAGGACAAACTACAAATCCACTATGAGATCCTTAGAGAGCAACTTGCTATTTACAACAGAGCAATGAAGATGGTCAGGCAAGCACATTTCTCTAGACTCATTTCCGAAAACAAAAATGAACCTAACATTTTTTTTTTCAACAATTGATCGATTAATTAATCCTATGCTGACTGCTAATCCTGACATTGTGACTGGATCCACATCTAAATGTAATGAGTTTGCTACTTTCTTTCAAGAAAAGATATCCAGTATCCGCTCACAAATCTCCCAGGTCAACTTAATGACAGATTCAGATGATCGGTGTGGCGGCTTTTAGCTTCTATGCCCCTAGGCTTTGGAACACCCTACCAGGCAATATCAGAGAGGCAGAAAGTTTTAACACTTTTAAGAAACTTCTTAAAACACACTTATTTAAACGTGCCTTCAGTTAGCCTGCTCTGCCTTTTAACTTTCTTACTTTTAGGCTATTTATAGTGTTTTTATTATTTATTACCATGGTTTGTATTATCTTAGCATGTACTATTATTTTTCTTTATAATTTCTATTTTTCTGTTTTTACTTGGATTTTTACATGATTCTTTCATCTGTATGAAAATGTGCTTTATAAATACATTTATTATTATTATTATCATTATAATAGCAGATAGTAGCTGCTAACCCAATAAACTGCTGACTTCTGTTTCTATCACAGAAGTAAGCTAGGTTCAGGACCAGTGTAACTCAAATCCAGGCCAATGCTTTTCGGTGGAATTGGCTGAAACGGACCCTGTTGAATTGGTTGAGATGCAATCACATTTAAAAAATACCAAAAAAAATACCAACGACACAGCATATACCTTGTTATGTTGTGGAATGTTTTGATTCACCAAAATAATGAGTATATTTGAAAATAAAAGAAAAGCCTTGTTGTATTATTGTTCAAATGAAGGGATCTGACTATGTGCACTTAAAATAAAAAAAAACAAAAAACATTGCCGTAATTTTCCTGTTTTTCACTCCAACAGTTCATCTTCTGAATGTCAGTTTGCCAGCAGGTAAGGGGAGTCTCTTTACTGACAAATAATGTAAGGATGTAGTCTCATGTCATCGTATAACTAGATCTCATCTAAACACGTTCAGCGTTCTTGATAATTGGCAGTCTGCTGCTCTGTTCCTCTCTGTGACTTTTAGATGGTGCTCAGGTCAGACTGGTCGGTGGGAGTGGCAGCTGCTCTGGGAGAGTGGAGGTCTATCACAGTGGCCAGTGGGGGACCGTGTGTGATGATTACTGGGGTATTCAAGATGCTACAGTGGTGTGCAGAGAGCTGGGCTGCGGCTCGGCTGTGTCTGCAAACAAAAACGCACACTTTGGCCAGGGAAATGACCCAATTTGGATGGATGCTGTTAATTGTACAGGCAGTGAACATTCTCTCTCACAATGCTCACACAGAGGGTATGGAAAACATTACTGTAATCATGGGGAGGATGCTGGTGTTGTCTGCTTAGGTAAGGGTCATTGATTATGTCTTAGATTGAGATACTCATTTGGAGAATGACATCACAGATTTATAGTGGTGACATCAAGTTTATTAATACTTACTTCCCTGATAATAATAACATTGTCCTTGTACTATAATAGTTGATACATTTCTAGCATCAATATATACTGTATATACAGTATATATACTGTATATACAGTATATATTGATGCTAGAAATGTATCAACTATTTTAATTAAAAACTTAAGTTTTTAATTAAAATAGTTAAAACTTAAGTTTTAATTATGGCGTCACAAATTTAAACCACCAATATATAAAATATATAAATATATAATATATAAATTTAAACCACTGATATATATATATATATATACAGTATATATACTGTATATATATATATATATATATATCAGTGGTTTAAATTTATATATTATATATTTATATATTTTATATATTGGTGGTTTAAATTTGTGACGCCATAATTAAAACTTAAGTAATTCATGGTCAGTATTTTGCTCTGTGCTGTCAGATACCCAGATCAGACTGGTAGGTGGGAAATGCCGCTGCTCTGGGAGAGTGGAGGTCTCTCGCGGCGGTGGTGAGTGGGGAACCGTGTGCGATGATTACTGGGATATGAAAGACGCCGCAGTGGTGTGCAGACAGCTGGGTTGCGGCACGGCCGTGACTGCTCCAGGAAAAGCCTGGTTCGGCCGAGGGAGTGGAGAAATCAAGATGGACGATGTTGGCTGTACAGGCAGTGAACGCGCTCTCGCAGACTGCGCACACAGAGGCTTTGGTACAAACGACTGTAATCACGGGGAGGATGCAGGCGTTGTCTGCTCAGGTAAGGGGAATCTATGCTTTTGGGAGTCTGGGAGGCTCACTTTTTAATTTTGTAATTTATGTAGACTTCTTTATTGTTTCTAATAATTTGGCGCCCAACACGGGGCTGTCTATGTCCAATTCCCACCCCAATTTGGTCCGATTGCCGTCCGATTGTTTCTCCTGACTTATTTTTCCGTACAGTTCAATAGGAAAATGAGTCAGGAGAACAACCATTAAAGTGATCAATTCATATCTACTGAATATCTGGCAGCAGAGTGATGGTTTGAGGCTCATTTGATACATCAGACCCTTGATGACTTACAGCCATTTAGCCAACCATGGGGTCCATACTACTCCCGTGTAATTTACAGCTTAATCTAGTCCCACCCCCCAATTCCCATAGAGATCCATTCAAATGCAGAGAGTATCAATTGTAGAGAGTACCTGAAAATAAGATCCTTTTTACCCAGGCATGATAGATCACCGGTTTACCTGTAGAATGTTCTTTTGCCACTGTCCCAACTATTTTGGAACGTGTTGCAGGCGTCAAATTCGGAATTAGCGTATATTTACAAAAATCAATAAAGTTGATAAGGTAAACCATTAAATATATTTTCTTTGTACTGTTTTCAATTAACTATATGTAAAAGACAATTTACAAATCACTGCTTTCTGCTTTTATGTGCATTTTACATACTGTCCCAACTTTTTTGGAATTGGGATTTGTATTTGGCTACCAACCGATTTAATGTGGAGGCAGCATTATTCATTTTATGACTGAAATGTAAGTAGATTTGCAGGGATTCAGTGGTGATATTGCAAGCTTATTATTAAATGTGGACATAGGGTACCAAATATATTTGCTGTTTCTCCCTCAGTAATATAATTCTTAGAAAGCATATGGCTTCTTTGCTTTATAAACATTTTTTATATAGTTCCTCATACCTGTCAAGTGACTACTTTAGGATAAAAAAAAAAATATATATACAATTTAATAATTTAATCTTTTTTTTTTTTTTTAGATGCATTAGGTAACATGCAGCAGCCCACCCTGTCACTAAGCTCTTCATATTCAGCGCTCTTGCCGGGAGACGAGGTTCGTTTTCGCTGCGCCTCCCCGGCAGATGTCTGCGCTCCCGTTGAGGTCCGTTTCTACAAGCTCGGTTCTGGGAGCCCCCTGGTCGGCACGTCTGAGTCCGTAGGGTCAGGCGTGGAGCTGGCGGTGAATAACGTGGACGCCAAGCATCAGGGCAGCTACACCTGTCAGTACACAGTCCAGGGGATTGTGCTGCCACGGTCTCCTCCCAGCAACTCTATTGCCATCTATATTGGTGAGTGCGGTCGTTTACATACCTGTATTAGATATCATATTCTATGTATGGACCTGTCCAGGGTGTATTCCTTCCTCTAGCCCAATGCATGCTGGGATAGGCTCCAGCACCCCCTCCCCCCTGTCGCCTCACAGCAAGAAGGTACCGAGTTTGAATCCCGGCCGAGGGCCTTTCTGTGTGGAGTTTGCATGTCCATGTGGGTTTCCTCCCACAGTCCAAAGACATGCAGGTTAGGTGAATTGGAGACTCTAAATTGCCCATAGGTATGAGTGTGTGAGTGAATGGTGTGTGTGTGCTGTGATGGATTGGCGACCTGTCCAGGGTATATTCCTGCCTCTCGCCCAATGCATGCTGGGATAGGCTCCAGCACCCGACCCTGACGAGGAATAAGCGGGTTAGATAATGGATGGATTTTATGTATGACAAACATGCTTCTCATACTGAGATACTCATTCACTGTTATTCTCTGTCTGTGCACCCGCTACACATTCTTGCACATTGCTTATACTGCTCTTTGTTAAAACGCCTTCACATTCAGTCCTTGTTTGCATATGTTTGAGGTATTGCTGAATTTCATAGCTTAGCCTACCATTCTCAATTTAACCATAGTTCATTCGTTAAGGAAATATCTCTACCTGTGTGTTTGCCATATAACAGGACTTCATGGAAGAGAGAACAAAAAAAAAGAAGAAAAAATTAGAAGCAACCATAATTCATAATTCATTCATGTGTGTGTGTAGGTTTGGACACACCATTCCATGTTGATGCATTACATTACATTACATTACAGGCATTTAGTGGGCGCTCTCATCAAAGCTTACACAACTTTCATTTTCACATAGCATGCATTTATACAGCTGGATATATACTGAAGCAATGTGTCCTACAAGCCCAGTTCCTTAACCATTATACTACACTGCCACCCTGCCACACTGATACATTTCTTTCATGTATTCTGATTCTTTTCCAGTGGACCTACTGCCACCCAGAATGTTCCTCAGCTCTCCTGCAGAAGGGGTGACTTGGGGCCCCCAGGGTCCAGAGCTGACCAGGGGCCACAGCTTCACCATCACCTGCTCCACCCAGCCCCAGTACCCAGGGGGCTCCTTCCACCTCTACTTCATGGGGTCCAAAGTGACGGAGTCTCAGGCTGCTGTCAATCATTCTGCCTCCTTCCTGTTTTCTAGTGCAGAGCATTCCCTCCAGGGCAACTACAGCTGTGTTTATGAGACCACAGTGTCCACACGCAGCTTCAACTCTCCTGCTAGCACACTGCTGCACCTCACAGTCACAGGTAAGGAGCTACAGGTGCGTTTATGAGACTAGTGTCCACACACAGCTTCAACTCTCCTGCTAGCACACTGCTGCCCCTCACAGTCACAGGTAAGGAGCTACAGGTGCGTTTATGAGACTAGTGTCCACACACAGCTTCAGCTCTCCTGGTAGCACACTGCTGTCCCTCACAGTCACAGGTAAGGAGCTACAGCTGCATTTATGAGACCATTGACTGACTTTTTTGACGGTAGCATTGCAATGGCTATCACTTGAACTTTGGCTATCAATTTCACTCAATGCTTCAAACTGCCCAGCACCCAATAAAGACTATAGGTTATTTTTTTAATACATATTGATAATTTTACGTGGAAAGAAAATTGCAGTGTTTGAATTTTATTAAACATTAAACATATTTAACCATTATTTTTTTCTTTTTTTTGTAAATTCAAATAATGTAAAGGTTGAGAAACATTCATGTTTACATGCTTCCCCTAAGTTTTTTTTTTTCTGTAGCGGTGGCTCATTTCATGTATTTATGTGACTTTTGAGAGATAATATAACAGTGTTTCCCATAACAGTAAACAATAGCGGCACACCACTGCACCAAGAATCTGACCGTTGCTACTGTATTATGTAGGCTAGTACCTGACAATACACTACAGTAGGCCTATGTGTATGTGTATACTCAAATTTGATACCAATGACCATGAATGCCTACTCAGCTATCTCCAAAGGTCTAACATGAATAAAATTTGCCCATTAGCTAAACATCTGTTTTCACGCTTCTCCTTTTTTATACTGAAAAAAGATAGAAAGCAATTAATCAGCAAAAACATGTTTTATTCTGAGGTTAGGCTTAGACTACAGGCCTCAGGCTTAGACTACAGCCCTCAGGCTTAGACCACAGGCCTCAGGCTTAGACCACATGCCTCAGGCTTAGACTACAGGCCTCAGGCTTAGACTACAGGCCTCAGGCTTAGACCACAGGCCTCAGGCTTAGACTACAGGCCTCAGGCTTAGACCACAGGCCTCACAGCGACACAGTCTGTGCATGTAGGCTAGCCTACAGATTCGGAATGTGTTTCGGGTGTTGAAGTTAACCAGCTAATTTACGGTAAAAATAAATAAATAAATGTTGCAGCAAGCACGCAACCCTCACTTCTGGACCGATGAGGAGACATAAATCTCAATTTCTGTATTAAAGGAAATTAACATTGTGCGGTGGCTTAAGGGAGTGGCAATTGGCGGCTGCTCTCGGGGTGGGGGGATCGACTCAGCGAGAATCATCGCACACATAGCGGCCCTGGGCGAGTTGGAATCAAGGTCAGAGGCTCGAGGAATCGCGCCCTGAAGAGAACGTGGCGCCCTCTTTCCTACAACCGGCTGACGGGGTTGTGAAGCAGCTATTCTCTGGCGGTTGCTACATGGTGGGGGAGGGGTTGGGGGGGGGGGGGGGATTATTGAATTACATTGGGTCCAATTGGCTACCAAATTGGGAGAAAAAGGGAAAAATCGGAAAATTATTTTTAAAAAACAAATAAAAATGAATAAACATTGTAGAGTTGGACAGCAGAAAACCCTGAAATAGTGATTTGTTTAACGCTGTAGCAGACAAAATGAAAGATCCTGATTTCAGTCGAACCACGAAACAAATTATACATGGAAGACACTGTATTACAGTAGGTTAACTGATTGTCATTCAAGATAATGCTGCTCACCTCCTTCAGTTGGGAGTAGGACTGGTTCATTGGGTCGGGTGACTGGGATGCTGAGCCTGAAGCTTAATCTGCCTGGCACCAGGGACAACTTGCTAAACGTTAGTCTTCGTTTAATAAATGTTGGCTAAAAGAGCAAACTGGAAACACTCAAAATATTCTATGTGACGATATGAAGTAGAATAGCACACCTATTTCACTATGGAATTAGATAACATGTTCATATGCACCACTGATGGATTTTTTTAACCCTCTCTTTTCTCTCTTTCCATTTGTGGAATTCTGATATTATTTTAGGGAGTCATGATGACTGTTTGTATTAACCACAGAACTGCGGTATTAACTCTAAATTTATTGACTAGCAAGATAGTGCCGCCTGCCACAGGTTTAAGAGGGCAGGACTAAACCATTTTATACCATGACTTTAATGAGGACGTAAAAATATATATCACAGTAATGTCAATTCCAATAACTAACCAGTAAACAGTTATTAATCCTATGTTCTAATATTTTTAACGGTGAGATTGTAACGTCCCGTTCCCATCCAGTCCATATTCCCTGTTTTGCCTTGTCCCTCCGTGTCATGTTTGATTCCCTTGTCCATGTTTTCCCCGTTGCTACAGGCTGGGCGTGCCCCTTCTGTTTGTTTCACTCTGTTCCCCCACTTTGGTTTCAACCTATCTCCTTCCCCCCTTGTTGCATGCATTCCCCACCGGTCAATTAGTCAATCCCCCTCGGTTACATTCCTCACGCTTTCCTGATTGTTTCCAATCACACTGTCCCTATTTAACCCACCTGCTGTCTCCCCTCCAGTGTTGGATCATTACTCTTGTTGCCTTCCTTACCCTGTTTGCTTCTCTGTACCCGGCTCCTGAAATCTGTTCCTGTTATCTCTGTCCTTGTTGCTAACTTCAGTTAGGTTCCGTCTAGGGGCTTAAATGCTCACCGCCTACTGTTGTTGCTCCAGTCTTGCTCGTTTTGTGGTTTTTTCCTGTCATTGTTCCAGCCAGTCTGTAGCTGTGTACCTCTCCCTGTTTGTGTTACGGTGCCTTCCGTCCAGTCCAGTTCCAGCCCCAGTATCCCGTTGGACTACCCAGTCCTGATCCAGTCCAAGCTCCAGTACCAGTCCGGTTCCGGTTCGGAACCCAAAGTCCAGTTCCGGCTTGGAACAGCTTGCTGTTTCCGCCGTTCCAGTTCCCGTGGACCTCCCGGTCCAGTTCCAGTCCAGTTCCGGTTCGGAACCCAAGTCCAGTTCCGGTTTGGAACTTGAGTGGTCTTCCTGTCCAGCTCCGGCTTGGAGCACGTAGCTGTGGCTAAAGACTACCTCATTCCTTGTGTTATAGTGTTTTGCCTATGTACAGCTTGGGACTGCCCCAAGCTTTCCCTCAATAAACTCCCTTTTCTGTTCCCCGTCCCCTCCGTCCAGTTTCCAGGGCGGTGCAGCCGCCGCCGCCGGCTTCCAGGGCGATGCAGCCATCGCCGCCGGCTTCCAGGGCGATGCAGCCGCCGCCGCCGGCTTCCAGGGCGATGCAGCCGCCGCCGGCTTCCAGGGCGATGCAGCCGTCGCCGCCGGCTTCCAGGGCGATGCAGCCGTCGCCGCCGGCTTCCAGGGCGATGCAGCCGTCGCCGCCGGCTTCCAGGGCGATGCAGCCGCCGCCGCCGGCTTCCAGGGCGATGCAGTCGTCGCCGCCTCCTGCTTCCTGGGCGATGCAGTCGTCGCCGCCTCCTGCTTCCTGGGCGATGCAGTCGTCGCCGCCTCCTGCTTCCAGGGCGATGCAGTCGTCGCCGCCTCCTTCTTCCAGGGCGATGCAGTCGTCGCCGCCTCCTGCTTCCAGGGCGATGCAGTCGTCGCCGCCTCCTGCTTCCAGGGCGATGCAGTCGTCGCCGCCTCCTGCTTCCAGCGCGATGCAGTCGTCGCCGCCTCCTGCTTCCAGGGCGATGCAGTCGTCGCCGCCTCCTGCTTCCAGCGCGATGCAGTCGTCGCCGCCTCCTGCTTCCAGGGCGATGCAGTCGTCGCCGCCTCCTGCTTCCAGGGCGATGCAGTCGTCGCCGTCTCCTGCTTCCAGGGCGATGCAGTCGTCGCCGCCTCCTGCTTCCAGGGCGATGCAGTCGTCGCCGTCTCCTGCTTCCTGGGCGATGCAGTCGCCACCTCCTGCTTCCAGGGCGATGCAGTCGTCGCCGTCTCCTGCTTCCAGGGCGATGCAGTCGTCGCCGCCTCCTGCTTCCAGGGCGATGCAGTCGTCGCCGCCTCCTGCTTCCTGGGCGATGCAGTCGCCGCCTCCTGCCTCCAGGGCGATGCAGTCGTCGCCGTCTCCTGCTTCCAGGGCGATGCAGTCGTCGCCGCCTCCTGCTTCCAGGGCGATGCAGTCGTCGCCGTCTCCTGCTTCCTGGGCGATGCAGTCGCCGCCTCCTGCTTCCAGGGCGATGCAGTCGTCGCCGTCTCCTGCTTCCAGGGCGATGCAGTCGTCGCCGCCTCCTGCTTCCAGGGCGATGCAGTCGTCGCCGCCTCCTGCTTCCTGGGCGATGCAGTCGCCGCCTCCTGCCTCCAGGGCGATGCAGTCGCCGCCGCCTGCCTCCAGGGCGATACGTTCATCGCCGTTCCTGTCCGGTCCCGTTCCAGCCGCCCGCCTCCAGGGCAATCATACGGTCGCCACCGCCCCTCTCCAGGGCAATGATGTGGTGGCCGTCGCCCGTCCCCAGGGCGATGCAGTCGTCGTCGCCCGCCTCCAAGATGATGTCGTCGCCGACCTCCTGGGCGATGCAGTCGCTGTCGCCACCCTTCAGGGCGATGCAATCATCGCCGTTCCTGTCCAGTTCCCTTCCAGCCCTCCTGTCCGTTCCCCTTCCAGCCTTCCTGTCCGTTCCCCTTCCAGCCCTCCTGTCCGTTCCCCTTCCAGCCCTCCCGTCCCGCCACGTTCCAGCCCTCCCGTCCCGCCACATTCCAGCCCTCCCGTCCCGCCACGTTCCAGCCCTCCCGTCCCGCCACGTTCCAGCCCTCCCGTCCCGCCACGTTCCAGCCCTCCCGTCCCGCCACGTTCCAGCCCTCCCGTCCCGCCACGTTCCAGCCCTCCCGTCCCGCCACGTTCCAGCCCTCCCGTCACGCCACGTTCCAGCCCTCCCGTCCCGCCACGTTCCAGCCCTCCCGTCCCGCCACGTTCCAGCCCTCCCGTCCCGCCACGTTCCAGCCCTCCCGTCCCGCCACGTTCCAGCCCTCCCGTCCCGCCACGTTCCAGCCCTCCCGTCCCGCCACGTTCCAGCCCTCCCGTCCCGCCACGTTCCAGCCCTCCCGTCCCGCCACGTTCCAGCCCTCCCGTCCCGCCACGTTCCAGCCCTCCCGTCCCGCCACGTTCCAGCCCTCCTGTCCCGCCACGTTCCAGCCCTCCTGTCCCGTCACGTTCCAGCCCTTCCGTCCCGCCACGTTCCAGCCCTTCCGTCCCGCCACGTTCCAGCCCTTCCGTCCCGCCACGTTCCAGCCCTTCCGTCCCGCCACGTTCCAGCCCTCCCGTCCCGCCACGTTCCAGCCCTCCCGTCCCACCACGTTCCAGCCCTCCCGTCCCGCCACGTTCCAGCCCTCCCGTCCCGCCACGTTCCAGCTCTCCCGTCCCGCCACGTTCCAGCCCTCCCGTCCCGCCACGTTCCAGCCCTCCCGTCCCGCCACGTTCCAGCCCTCCCGTCCCGCCACGTTCCAGCCCTCCCGTCCCGCCACGTTCCAGCCCTCCCGTCCCGCCACGTTCCAGCCCTCCCGTCCCGCCACGTTCCAGCCCTCCCGTCCCGCCACGTTCCAGCCCTCCCGTCCCGCCACGTTCCAGCCCTCCCGTCCCGCCACGTTCCAGCCCTCCTGTCCCGCCACGTTCCAGCCCTCCTGTCCCGCCACGTTCCAGCCCTCCTGTCCCGTCACGTTCCAGCCCTTCCGTCCCGCCACGTTCCAGCCCTTCCGTCCCGCCACGTTCCAGCCCTCCCGTCCCGCCACGTTCCAGCCCTCCCGTCCCGCCACGTTCCAGCCCTTCCGTCCCGCCACGTTCCAGTCATCCAGTCCCGCCACGTTCCAGTCATCCAGTCCCGCCACGTTCCAGTCATCCAGTCCCGCCTCGTTCCAGTCATCCAGTCCCGCCTCGTTCCAGTCACCCAGTCCCGCCTCGTTCCAGTCTTCCTGTCCCTTCCTGAGCGTTTCCGCCCGAGCCGCGGCCGGCCTCCTGAGCGTTCCAGCCCTCATCCTCCTGTGTTGTCTCGGATGAACGCCAAGAGGCGTTCATTTAGGGGGGGGTACTGTAACGTCCCGTTCCCATCCAGTCCGTATTCCCTGTTTTGCCTTGTCCCTCCGTGTCATGTTTGATTCCCTTGTCCATGTTTTCCCCGTTGCTACAGGCTGGGCGTGCCCCTTCTGTTTGTTTCACTCTGTTCCCCCACTTTGGTTTCAACCTATCTCCTTCCCCCCTTGTTGCATGCATTCCCCACCGGTCAATTAGTCAATCCCCCTCGGTTACATTCCTCACGCTTTCCTGATTGTTTCCAATCACACTGTCCCTATTTAACCCACCTGCTGTCTCCCCTCCAGTGTTGGATCATTACTCTTGTTGCCTTCCTTACCCTGTTTGCTTCTCTGTACCCGGCTCCTGAAATCTGTTCCTGTTATCTCTGTCCTTGTTGCTAACTTCAGTTAGGTTCCGTCTAGGGGCTTAAATGCTCACCGCCTACTGTTGTTGCTCCAGTCTTGCTCGTTTTGTGGTTTTTTCCTGTTTGTAAACTGCCTGTCTTGTTAACCACCCTTCATTGTTCCAGCCAGTCTGTAGCTGTGTACCTCTCCCTGTTTGTGTTACGGTGCCTTCCGTCCAGTCCAGTTCCAGCCCCAGTATCCCGTTGGACTACCCAGTCCTGATCCAGTCCAAGCTCCAGTACCAGTCCGGTTCCGGTTCGGAACCCAAAGTCCAGTTCCGGCTTGGAACAGCTTGCTGTTTCCGCCGTTCCAGTTCCCGTGGACCTCCCGGTCCAGTTCCAGTCCAGTTCCGGTTCGGAACCCAAGTCCAGTTCCGGTTTGGAACTTGAGTGGTCTTCCTGTCCAGCTCCGGCTTGGAGCACGTAGCTGTGGCTAAAGACTACCTCATTCCTTGTGTTATAGTGTTTTGCCTATGTACAGCTTGGGACTGCCCCAAGCTTTCCCTCAATAAACTCCCTTTTCTGTTCCCCTTTGTCTCTGAGTCGTGCAATTAGGTCCAGCCCTAATCAGGATCGTGACAGAGATAAATGTACAATTATGAATAGGCTTTCCAAAATGCAGATAAAATATTTTTTTTAAAATTCATAACTTTTCCCAGAACTATTATTGGAAAGGGTTTTGTTTTATATTACAAATCTTAAAGTAGAAAGCGAGTGATTTTAAAGGTGTTTTCAATGCCCTGAGCAGTGTCAAGATGTAGCTCCTGTAACAGGATTAACAGAAGATTTTGAGAATAATTAATGTTCTGTCAAAAAAGTGTTTCGATACAGTAAAATCCACAGAGTTAAATTCGGTGGAACACTTCATATAAGTCTAATAGGGACAATATGTGCCCAATTAGTGTTAAAAAAGTACTCTGTTGGAGTGGATTGTACACTGATCAATTTGCTGTTTAACCTGCGGCTGTTGTTTGGTGTGACATTCTGCTTTTCAACAGATTCAGTTCCTCATTAAGTTCCTAAACGTGTTTAAAAATAGATGCAGTAGAAGTAAGTGCTGTAATATGTTACTTGAGAATGGCAAAGAGATACAATCCTGAAAAAGTTCCCTGCAATTTTACATGGATCTTTCTCCTCCTCAGCCTCATTGGTCCTGCCCATCACGTTAGGAATGTCAGCAGGACTTCTGCTTCTGCTTCCTGTTACCATCTTCCTGGTGTTGCGGAAGAGAAGGCGTAACCCGGGAAAAGCCCAATTTCAGAAGACAGCTGGCAAAGCATGTTAGTACCTCATTACGGAGCCACACCTACATCTGGCGTGTGCTTGCTCCACCACGTTAACATTGTAGTTAAGGAGTATGGTTTATGTCGTCTTTACAGTGTGTTAACACACACTCACTAGGTAATTCATGTATGTTGGGGTGTTAAACTCAGCTGCTGAAAGGCTTGGCTTTATATCCACATTTAGTCAATTTTTTGTAGAAATTGTAGAACTGACACACACACACACAGACACGTGCATGCATGTCTATACAGTATGTGTGTGTGTGTTGTCTCGTAATGCTTACTTGAAATGAACATTGATAGTGTGATAATAAGGAATCAAACTAATTTGTGTGTGTTTTGACATTTCAGGCCATCTCAATGATCATATACGTATTGATTATGAGTAATTAGCTGGTCTACATTGTACAAAGTCTGACACGCAATTTTGCTTCAGGTACCATGAACACTTACCACACCAGAGGAAAGGTTAGTGAGGAAGAGGATGAGCAGGTCTACGCAAACGTAGAATCATTCCATACCAAGGACGATAAAGAGAAAGAGAAAGAGGAAGAGGAAGATGACTCTGGCAGTAAAGCGGTCTACGAGAATTGCAGCCAGCCTCTTGAAACTGAATACCAGGTGGAGGATGAAGAAAATATATATGTAAACTAGACAGATGGACCAAAATACTTTTCCTGTTGAATGTAATCTTAAGAGCAGTTTGTCAAATGCATTTTGTGACTGGATATAGACCAAGGGGGAGATGCTGATTGGATAGAGACCAAGGGGGAGATGTTCAGTCAAGACATTACAGTATTATAATAATGTAATTTAGTTTGTGCAAGCTGACAAACTAATTCATAAATCCTAGTTAGCTACGATTGCTAATTATGTTGGAGCTAATATCAGACGTACTGTGGATGTAAGATTTTTTAATGTATATACGTATATACGTATATATATATAATTTTTAAAAAAATAAAATAATAATTTTTTTCCACTTAATTGTAATACTTGCCATATGTCTTTTTGAGATAATTTGTGTTCTCATTTTTTAGTGATTCTACTTAGAATAGTACTTGAATCTGTCTTTTTCAGGGAGGACAGTGAAGACACCCCTCCCCCACCTGACACCTCTGTCATAGGAGGTGGTAACAGACAGGTTTGCCAAATAAAGTGATGTATAATTCATTACTTTTGCTGTAAAAAGTCAAGTTGAAGGCTTGTTATAGATAAACCTGTTATTCTGCTGGCTTATGGGGCTCTGGTAAATCTAATTTTGAAGTACAGTGCTATTTTAAATGTAAAGCAGATTGGTTGGATAACATTAGGGTAAGTAATCCTTTTCGGAGAGGTATTTGGGCACTTTTGGGCACGCTTTGTAAGTGAATACCTTCATACACATAAACACAAAACATGTGTAGGTTAATTTTCTTCACATTCTGTATTAGAAAAAATGTTTTAAAAGAAAAATAAAGTTTTCTGATGATTGACATGCCTAGACAGAAAGATATGCACATGTTTTATATTTGGCAAGGTTTGGAAAGGTTTTGGGACACCCGGGCCCCGTTTTGGTAAAAATAGTAATGCATAAGGAAAGCCTGTAGATATCTTTACCAAATTGTATACCCAAGTGGACAACATATTAGTGCACTAGTATAAACAATTCTGGCTTGCTCCAGTACTTTGAAGTTCAGATATTCAGTGATAAACTATAAAAACACAAGGCGTTTTGTACTTTTTTTTGTATTCTTATGTGTATTTTGTATAAACTGTATTTGACCACTTTGACATACATTTATTCTGTTCCAAATTTCTGAATGGTACAAGCCTCTTCTTTCATTGAAACCTTCAACCATGGATGTGCAGTGAATAGTGTTTGAGATATTGGCACTTAATTGACACTAGTAAAAACTAGACGAAAATTGGGCCAAATGGGCCAAAGTAAATAGGGTTAAGTTAATTTTCAGTCTCTAACTCGAATTCATGTTTAATGTAGCTACACTATTTTGGATGTTTTAGCTTAGAACGCGACAGTAGCGTAAACGTCCAGTCTTGCCTGATCGGTTCAATTAGCGTGCAAGATCCTCCGACTGAAAATGTGACCGAGAGGATTTAAGAGCTACGTTTTGTTATGAACACCAGAGGGCGCTCCTTTCCCACAGTAGAGCTGGAACCAGGCTGGTTCATTATACCTCTTTTGCATTGTAAAGCTGGAATCAGGCTGGCCCATTATACCCCTTTCACACTGTAGAGCTGGAACCAAGCTGGCTCATTATACCCATGTCCTACTGTAGAGCTGGAACCTGGCTGCCTCATTAAACCACTTTCGTACTGTAGAGCTGGAACCAGACTGGCTCATTATACCCCTTTCCTACTGTAGAGCTGAGAGAGGATCTTTTTATGAGGAAAATCTGTAAATGTTCATCACAAAAAAGAGTCATTCAGACCTCACAGTGGAACATACCTTCGGAATACATGATCCCCAAGGCTCTGAAAAAAAATGGAGAAAGGGCATCCTCTGGTGGTGAAAATGGAGAAGTGCAATACATGGTGATTCGTTGAAAGGGGAACTTGCTTACAGACACAGGCTGGTGAAAGAGACAGAGAATATACGTGGCCCACAGGAGTTACTACAGCTGAAATAGGGATCCTTCTGTCTCTTCCTCTCAAGCTGCTTGCTAGATTCAGTCCCTGATTCCAAAAATAGCTCCGTGATTTGGCTGATGGCCATGCAAGCCACCTCCCAGTTGCCCTTCCTGTTGCATAATAATAATAATAATAATAATAATAATAATAATAATAATAATGTATTTGTGTATATTGTACCTTTCATTTTTTTGCTCCAGAGCATTCACCACACATAAAGTTTGGTTGGAGAGAGAAGCACACCTTCAAAACCAAGCAGGAATCAAGTTCCAACCGCGCCCGTTTGCCTCGCGTACACTACTCAGTTAGCCGCGACAGCACGGATCCGCTCCTATGCTGCTAAAAGCGCCTCCTCTTTACGCTACTAAACCGCTAGTTTAACACTGCTTTCTCAGGCTGCGGCTGGCGAGGGTTAACATCTCCGGGGTTGCTCCTCGACCTCTCAATCCAGCACTTGAAAGGAAACCAGCGGGGATAATAGAGGGGGAAAGAGCCGAAATGGAGGGAACGCCCGGGGGATTCTCACCGATCATGGGAAGGAAAATAACAGAGCAATTGCACACAACAGGAGAAATCCAATCACACTTTATGTCACTTCTCATTTTACTGTGTAGGGCATCTATTGTACTTAATATTCCCCCGATTCCTTCTTCTAAACATCTGCTTTATTTTCTGTTTTTTTTTTTTTTACACTGTAAGAACATTTAGTCAGAAATGAGACCATGTACAGTACAACAATATTTTGAAAACCTGAAACCTGTGTGTTGGAGAGCACCCTCATGGCATAGGGAAAATACTAAAAAATGTACTGTAACAATGTCAATAGAATTCCCCCACTTTTTGCAGATATTTCAGCTTTTTAAAAAATAGTTAAAGACAACCCCTATTCAAATCATAGTTCATAGAATGGCAGAGGACCTAACACAGAATAACATTGATGATAACATTATTGATGATACATGGGTCACATTTACCCTTATAGAAATTGTATACTGAAATGCATTGTATATATGCGAACTTGTAATAAAATATTGTGGTGAATATACTTCACAGCAGTATAATATATTGCAATATATGAAAGGGGAAATTATTTGTATATTTGCTTGAATTGTGCAGTGCTGCAATATCTTGATAATATATTATTTTTCAATATATTTCAGAATATCAGACAGTACCGCATCTCCCAGCAAACATTTTTAAACTCGATAGTTCACAGTGAGCAAAATTTCTTCTGAAAATGTTCTAGAACCGTCTTGTCGGCTGATTATTTGTTTTTAACCTTAACTGGCTTATTTGCTCATTTAAAACGTATTTAAATATGGAATAAACTGTATGTGATAGATTACCTTCTGCATTAAAAATAGTGGAAAAGTCATACATACATACTTAACCAAACCATTTTTTCTGTTTGTGTTTTTGTTTATAAGACACAAAGTATAAAGGAAAAATAATATTGCAGTCTCATATCAGTTCATATCAGCTGCCCTCCAATGATGGGTTCGACATACTCTGCACAAATCAGAAGGCACTTGCTGTTTCAATTTCAATATATGCCTGGTGAATCTTAAGATGATAGCAATAAACGTATGTCTTTTTGAACAATAAGAAATTACACTAAGAGGCACAGTTGCATAAATATATAAAACTTAATCAATCAATTGTGGTAAAAGTTGCCCATGTATCTGCAACACCCACGCAGATCCCTCAGAAATTTTCAACAAAATGGCTTGCTCCGACTGGCTCAAAGGGCCCGCTGTTGACATCCATTGGCCACTTATGTGGAACTATACATATGAGTCAATTCTTTGAAGGTTTTTCAGCAATTACAAGTGAATGATTTTATGCCAGTATCTGGCCATTGTTTAAACGTATAATTACTATTAAAAAGCATTGTGGCAGCATAAACCTGCACATGAAGTGGAGCAGCATGTACAGATCCTTTCCAAAAAATTAGAATATCATGGAAAAGTTTTTTTTTTTCCATAATTCCATTCAAAAAATGAAACTTTCATAGATTATAGATTCATTACACACAAAGTGAAATATTTCTAGCCTTTATTTGTTTCATTTTTCATAATTTTGGCTTACAGCTCCAGAAAACCCCCAAAACAGACTTTCAAGAAATTAGAATAGTGTGTCGAAAATCAGCATTTACTTCAGTTATTTTAAGAGAATGAATGTTTTAGACTGAGTGCATGCAACAATGGCCAGATACTGGCATAAAATCATTCACTTGTAATTGCTGAAAAACCTTCAAAGAATTGACTCATATGTATAGTTCCACATAAGTGGCCAATGGATGTCAACAGCGGGCCCTTTGAGCCAATTATGAAAAATGAAACAAATAAAGGCTAGAAATATTTCACTTTGTGTGTAATGAATCTATAATCTATGAAAGTTTCACTTTTTGAATGGAATTATGGAAAAAAAACAACTTTTCCATGATATTCAAATTTTTTGGAAAGGATCTGTATATGTGCAAGACAGAGGAGCAAACAACCAAAGTGGCCGAGAGGAACACCGACTCGCATGCGAGGAGCGACCGCTGTCCGTTCAGCACCATTCACTAACTCCGATAAAACACCATTCAGTCACTGAGATAAGGCGTCAGCACCACGGACAGCGCCCTGACTGATAAGCGGATCCCGCACCCGAACAACCATCGACTCCCCACGCGGCTGTCGACAAATTTCCAATCACCGTTTCAGAATGTCTCAGGGTTTTAAACTGACAATTTAGCCAACCCCAATTAAATTACGTGCATGTTTTTTATTTTTTATTTTTACCAAACAAACATGCAGTAAAAATGAATAAACTGATGGTTGATTATGAGAATGTGGATAAATCAGCTACCTTGCCCCCCATTACAGCACATAACTGTTCACTGGTACTTTCTTTTTGTGTGAACACCCAACAGTGAGTGCGTGGAATTCTCTTCAAGGGAAGGCAACAGATCAGTAGTGGCCAAATACGTCCATCTTACTACACATTACATTCATTTAGCACATTCAGTCAAAGCGACTTTCAATGCATACTGTATCTTTAATGCCAATTTCTGCTCTTAATCAGTTAATTAGCCCAGCCATATAAATGATCTGAAATTATAGCCACATTCCTTGATAAACACATGAATGGCAACTGAAGAATATTTGTGTGTGCCGATATGAACAATTTTTACTGTGGTCTACCCTACAAATGAACCGCCATTGATGGATATAAACGGTTACTTTATTGAGCCAGGGTAATTGGTGGAACATCCCCTTTTTACACAGCACTCCTCCAAGAGTGGAGTTTCTCATTCCTGTTACAGATGCAGATCTGACCTTGGAAAGAGACGACGAATGCCGCTTGAAGCCAATCGGACCCTAACGCGCTCCGAGCTGCCCATGTTATTCTTTTGTTCAGCAATGCCTGCTCGGGGGTTTTAGCCTTTCTGTGCCCATAGCATGAACTGAGAACCGTATCCATGGCAACAGGGCTGATTAGAACATGACTGGTATAGCGGTCATTAGTACTCCATATGAAACAGAGCATCTGCCTCATCTACGGTGTCAGTTGAGCATGCAGCTGCACACAACAACAAACACACTCACTCCATAATAATACAAGTAGCACTGGTAGGGTACCGTCGATCCCAGTGTCAACTCATATAATCTCCGTTAGAGCTGAGATAACACTGAAGATGTTACCGTGCAAGCTTCAGGAAGCATTTGGAATCAACGATGCCCTGTAACCTTCATGAATCGAGCCAGGACCAACAATGCCGATTTGAATTAAGGTTGGAATAGCACCACACACACTCGTCCAACGTGCAGTTCAGGATCTGTTCCTGATATGACAGGGCAGTTCGGACGTGGCGGATTATCTCTGAGTCGTCGCTGAAATGAAGGGGCCAGATTGGATGTGCTTCCTGGAGCGGAGAATGAAATGCGGCATTACGTATGGGACACTGCTCGTTTCCACCAGTAGATGTAGACCTTGACCATGACAGAAATAAAAAAATCTTAGTTACATTCTTGATTGCCTACAAGAAACCAGAGGCAACATGTCAAGTCCACTCACTCTCATGTCAGAACTGAACCGGTGAACAATACCAGTTCAATGCGAACAACCAATCTGGCCACTGAAGTGATGGACATCGCCAAAATTGCAGTCACAAATTCTCAACTGTTATCCCAAAGGTAAGCACCACAGCAGGCACAAAATATAGGCCATAAAATGAGAGTGATCTTAATTTGCCCGCACGGTTGCGTCTGTGGCTCGAATTACAGTTGAAGGCGGCACGCTTCTTCTGAATTAGGATAGGTGACAGAATAGGTGAGAGGTGGCGGGCTGCGAGGTTCCATAGATCTAACAGCCTGGATGTGACACTGGCGTTTCCGAGGTGCTACAGAATGTGACACTGTGAGAATGAGGTGTGATAGCACGTTAGCTGGAAGGGCATCTGGGCCTTTCATTGCTTTATGATGGGCTCCAAGTCCAGTGGAGAAATGTTTAGAGCTACTGTAGGTCTTTTGGGCCGGGGTGGTTTTGTCAAATGAGTGTGAATTGCATGTGCACATGCGCACACACACACGCACACACACACACAAACACACACACACACACACTCACACACACACACGCACACACGCACGCACGCATGCACGCACGCACGCACGCACGCACACACACACGCACACGCACACGCACACGCACACACGCACGCACTCACACACACACGCGCACGCACGCACGCACGCACGCACGCACGCAAACACACACATACACGCACACGCACACGCACATGCACACGCACACACACACACACACACACACACACACAATATTTTGATCCACTATGTGAAAGATTCTTCTACAGTCTTCGATGTACTTTCTATAATACGTGCAAATATTTGCCAACAATTGAGATGCGCTCACAAGGTAATTCATTTCAGATCTGCCAGGTCTGTATTGTGTGTGACCTGAATAAAATATACATGCATCTGCATCAATTTTAATACTGATAATGAATAGCATTCATATATCGCATTTCACAATTTCAAAATACCTTCACAGTGAAGTGTGGGAAATGCCTCAACCATCACTAATGTGTAACATCCTCCTGGAAAAGGCACCTTTGCATCAAAACACTCAATAGATTAGCTGGGATTGAGCTCATGTTCCAGGAACACCAAAGACAATCAGTATTCTGGAGCAGAGCCAAGCAGCTGTATATCAAGTGCAGAGCATGAAACTATAATATGAAGAGGATTTACAGTGCCCTCCACAATTATTGGCACCCCTGGTAAAGATGAGTAAAATGGGTTATAAAAAATTCACAGCTTGGTGAATTAGCTTATTCTCACACTGAAAAAATAAGAAAAATCCAACCTTCAATTGAAGTAAATTTGTTCTGAGAAAAAAAAATCCCTCATCAAGAAATAATTATTTTTAACAAAACCACATGTGCTGCAATTATTGACATCCCTGCATTTAATACTTTGTACAACCTCCCCTTGCCAATAAAACAGCACTGAGTCTTCTCCCGTAACATCTAATAAGGTTGGAGAATACAAAGCAAGGAATCTGAGACCATTCCTCTTTACAGAATCTCTCCTCTTCAACTCATTCCACAAGTTTTCAATGGGGTTTAGGTCAGGGGACTGAGATGGCCATGGCAGAAGCTTGATTTTGTGTTCAGTTAACCATTTTTGTGTTGATTTGGACGTATGTTTTGGATCATTGTCCTGCTGGAAGATCCAATGACGACCCAATTTTAGTTTCCTGGCAGAGGCAGCCAGATTCAGATTTAAAATTTCTTGGTATTTCATGGAGTTCATGATGCCACGTACCCTAACAAGGTTCCCAGGGCCTTTGGAAGAAAAACAGCCCCACAACATCAAGGAACCTCTACCATACTTAACAGTGGGGATCAGGTTATTTTCGGTATAGCCATCCTTCTTTTTACACCAAACCCACCTTGAGTGTTGGTTGCCGAAAAGCTAAATTTTTGTTTCATCTGACGATAGAATACGGTTCCAGTCAAAGTTCCAGTAGCGTTTAACAAACTCCAGGTGCTTATGTTTGTGGTGAAATGACAGGAAAGGCTTTTTTCTGGCATGCCTTCCAAATAATTTGTTGGCATGGAGGTGACGTCTAACGGTAGATATGGGCATTTTCAGGTGAGTAGCTATTTTTTTTATAGCCATTCCCTGACTTATGAAGCTCAACACACTTTTCCCTCATTTGAATTGTGTGTTTTCTTATCTTTCCCATGTTCATGTATGAATAAGGGAATATGAATCACCTCATATTTATACCCCAGTGAAACAGGAAGTCATGGATTACTGCTTGAAAGTTCCTAAACACTCTGATCAACTTTAAAAAGATATAAAATATAAATGGAAAAAATGCTTCAGTTACATTTTGTTCATAAGAATTTCTAGGGGTGCCAATAATTGTGGCACACATGGTTTTGTTAAAAATAATAATTTCTTGATGAGGGATTTTTTTTCCTCAGAATAAATTTATTTCAATTAAAGGTTGGATTTTTCAAATTTTTTCAGTGTGAGATTACGTTAATTCACCAAAAGGTGAATTTCTTATAACCCTTTTTACTCTTTACCAGGGGTGCCAATAATTGTGGAGGGCACTGTATGTAAATGTTACCTATGCCTTTTGCCGAACTCCTCCTGAGTGTTTCCCAGCCTGCGTCCCAATATTCTTCACCCCCACCTCCTTTCCTCCACTCCCCCACTACCACTCCTCTCCTACCCGGAAGTATGCAAACCTGCCTGAACGTTTTGAGTACAAGTATTTACATGTACAGTATACAATGTACCTGACATTGCTGTTTGCGTTGAGACATTAATTAATATGTAACCTTTCATACGTAATTAAGATGTAATCAACAACATTAGATTAAAACACAAAGATTAGTTTCCGGGGCACGGAGGAGGGGAGGTGGTAGTGGAGGAAGGGAGGGTGCATTTTTTGAGTATTGGGAGGCACCATCTATCTCTCTTTTTAATTTCTCCAGCCTCTTCCGGTATTCAGAATGCATCCTGGTGTGATTACTCCATAAGACAGCTAGACCCAATCAGAGGCCGAAATACTCACGAGTGCATATATCAATGAAACGGGCTGCCATTGGGTATCACGAGTCCTTCACGGCACAGAGGTTCATTTGACATGACGTTAATGAGTAGATCATTTCAAATGTTACCTACTCTGTGTAACCTACTATTTCTAACCTTTTGTTCATGTTGCCTACAACATAGGATTACCTCAATTACTATATAAAACACCAACTCTATTGTTTTGACCAATACATGATAAATGGTAAACGACATATTCATTCTTAATATCTGTATAAAAATTGTTGT
Organism: Synaphobranchus kaupii; assembly: GCA_029718625.1. Classification (NCBI taxonomy): domain Eukaryota; kingdom Metazoa; phylum Chordata; class Actinopteri; order Anguilliformes; family Synaphobranchidae; genus Synaphobranchus; species Synaphobranchus kaupii. Next base: position 12,064,327 of record CM056394.1, read on the forward strand.
ACGTCTATTTTTCCTTTTTTTTAAGTCAATGCTGATGCTGATGATGATGCCGACGACAACGACCAACATCTTCATCATCATCGTCATCATCAGTATAATGGTCACGGAACTAGGCTTTTAACTGAAGGGTTGTGTGTCCAACTCCCAGCTGAGCCATTGAGCCATTGTGTAAGATACTTCAGCTGAACTGCTTCTGTAAAAATATCCAGCTGTACAATCAGTGTAAGCCACTCTGGCTAAGAGCATATGCTCAATGCTGAATTATAATGGACGATAAGTGATTACGGTGAAGATGTCAGAGATCACCATTTGCATTATTCATGAAGTAATTCAGTCAGAACAGCATCCAGATGAATTAAATGCTTCCAAAGGTTTTGAATATGATCATTCCACATGATCCGTATTGGACTATACTTTTGAACTCCTGGTCACGACATTTCTCCACTCTGCCCCCTAGTGGGGTATAAGCTCACTACTATCAGAGTGACAGTCAATCTTCTGCCGCAGAATGAAAACGCACCCGTTTAATTTGTATGTTTGGTGGTTGCAAAAACATTTTCTTTTGGTCTTGTCTGACACTCAAAATCTACACTAGCAGTCAAAGGTTTTAGTGCACTTTACTCATGTTTTAATACTCTGTTTTCAGTTTCATTTAAGCACTTTAACTTTTTGTACATTCGGAGCCATATTTGGCGAAATAATCAAAATTCTTTCCATTTTCCAACAAGAGTAAAGTAAAATCGAGATAGTTTGGGGTGAACTGGACAAAAAGGCCAAGGAGAAACAAACAACAGTGACGTAGAAATGGCGACAGCATTGTTGGTGTGAACTTTCAGAACCATGTGACTGCCCTTGTAGAAAGAAATTACACAAATATGCTCAGCAGTTACAAAAGGTGGCTATTTTAATTAATCTTAAGATTTTGATTTTGTAAAATAAAAGGTGTTTATTCCTTTTTTTAATCATTGACTGCTTGAAAATTGTGGGTGTACTAAAACTTTTGACCGGTCGTGTTGGTATAGGAGGCAACAGAATTTGAAAGCTTAGGGCACAAGGCAGAGAATATGAACTCTTGAGCACAGATATCCGCAACAAGCCACTTTAATAATTGAACAGTGGCATCGCTCTGACTGTCTGTAAAGTTTGTTTTTGTGTACAACATGCAGGATTTAACAGGTAGGTGTTCCCGCGAGTGACACAAATTGAGCACGTCAGTACCCCGGCAGCTGAATCGTGAACCAGCTGTGACCTCGGGAGATCTGACACATCACTGGCATAGGTACAGCATCCTAATCAGGCAAATAAACAAGGGCCTGCATGCCACAGCTGCTTTGAAGGAAACAATAAGGACTGTGGAAGCGTAACTGAACTATATTTGCTATAGCGAGACTATAAACCCGAGCAACCTGAGAATCAGATGTCTCATGTCCCAGATACATCTCTTCTTCTTATTCTTTTCCTTCTTCTTTTCTTCTTCTTCTTTGTCATCTTCTTCTTCTTATTCTTCCTCTTCTTCCTATTGTTATTATTACTACAGAACAGAAACGTTTTCTCTGCTCTGGTTATGTCCATCCTTTTGAAAAGAAACCGAAAGGGACCTTTTCTGTCCTCTGGTTAAATCTCTATAGTGCCAGAATTGACATGAAAAGCTAGTCGTCACCTGTGAGATCTGATTCAGCCTATATAGCAAAGGTAAGCATGACAAAGGTACTCTTATTAAAGTGAGAGCACTTTCATTACGCTTCACTGATGAATGGAGCACGTGTGTCCCTGACCCCCACAGAAACTCTCCACCATGGTACCGGTCTCCCACAAATCCTGTACTGTAGACCCACAACATACTCAGCTGCCTAGCGTTAGCATCGAGAGACCTGCCCTTTTACCGGTGAAGCTGAAGCATAATCCTATCCAATGCATCTTCTGAAAATTAACTGAATACTACACTGTGGCAATGGATATTCTGCACTGTAATATAGCTCCAGAAACACCTGTTATCAACTGGAACTCCCTGTAGTTAAGAAGCAGAAATCAGAAGGAACACAGGAGCGGAGTATCCGGTGTGTTGATGCAATCTGTGCTGTTCCTTCAGTGCACTATCCTGTGCTCAGTCTACTGTTCTGCATTATGTGTTTTACATAAAGCCAGTGCCATAGTATGTACTATACCATAGTACCATAAGTGCCATAGTAGGTGCAAGTGCCTAGTTAACCAGTTTCCACGCTAACATTGTGTCACACATGACCACACTATACAGTGAACTGAATTATGACCATCTCTCTCAACGATGTGAAAACCAAGGTAGCTTTCACATAGTTCAATGTTTAAGCTCCTTCAGGATAATTAAAGTATTAATATAATTACATGCGGCAACTGTGTTTTCCTTGTGTCAAATCTGAATATTTTTAGAACCTGTATTTTCTTTTGCATCATTATCAATATTGTTGTTGCTTCTGTTGGTAATAATTAGATTGTTTCCATGTATACATCTAGCAGTATTATCACTAATGATACTGCAGTTTCTTTCAATTTATTGCCAACACCTTTGATCACGAAAAAAAACAAACATTTTAAGACAACTACTTGGCTGCTAAAGCAACACGAGCTGGGGATTGCATATCTTATTTCAGTTATATAACTAATAACTATAACAATAATCAATCCTCAGTAATGAGACCAGGCCTGTGATTCAAAGGCTCTGAAGGTATGTGGTTCATGATCAAAGTCAAAATTTACTAGGTAAGTACGGGGTTTGAATTATGCCTGAAAGGCACTGAATGTGCAATTATACAATATGCCAGAAAGGATAACAGAATATAGTTATACTGTCTAACAGTGTTTACATAGGATTCTAGCCCTGCTTCATGCAAACATTGCTTCTTCGGTGTCTATTTTGACTAAAATAAAAAGGTTGGAATAAACATTTAAACAGATTGTATTAAAATAATATGCTTTACACCTATTTGTGTAGTGAGTCGGGAACGGAGGACCAGACACGACGTGAGGGGATTTGAAAGTTACCCACAGGAGTGGGAACCACTAGAAATAGGGAGGAAGGAAGGTCTGCGAATGGAGCAGAGAAAATAAACAAATAGGAAAAAACTAGAAGAATAGCGACCCAGAAAAGTGGGTGAAAAGCTCGCAGACTTCAGCAGTAAATAGAGAAAGAAAAAGGAATTGCCTCTAGCTCAAATAACTATCAAAGGGCTAAAATAAAGAGGCAAACGGAAATGAGGCGAAACCGAGGTTACCGTCTCAAACAGAGACAGGGAAAAGAAAACCAAGGAAAGAACTAAGTGTGAAAGGAAAAAAAAAAACTCCTACACACACTACAGGTAAGTCCTACGTGTTCTCTCAGCAATATAGCCGACAGGACAAGTAGTCGCCTGAAAAGCTATACCTCGTTACCTGGCTTAGCGTGGCCAAGTTTGACACAAAAGCACCGGAACCGGAAAGCACAGCGCTTAAGTAGCCAGCCAGACACCTGAAACAGATGAGATAGATAAGTGCCGGGCGGCGGAAAAACCCGGCACGGACTCCGTCCCGAGGCTGCGAGAGAAGCCTCCACAGAGAAGGAACGGCAACCTGCAAAACCATGACAACTTGACACCATTTAAATGGCATCTAGGATGATTTCCTGAAAAATAAAAACCCAGGGAACTGTTTTATTGGATGTACCAAATACTTTTTACATCTTTCAAATTAGGCCTACTGGTCTGGTGTGTATTTTACCCATCAAAACCCCAGAGGCTTCATTTACTAAACATGAATCTATTAACCGTTGATTGATTACTGCTCATAAATGTCAAGTTCATGTACAGTATATGTGTATAACGGATTAATTTAATAGCATTTATTCACGATTGTGACCATAAATATCAGTTTTTATGTTATGCTTGTGCTTCTTTCCTTGAGTACAGTGGTCTCAGGTTGCACATGCAATATGAAATAGTTCCAAATGAAAATAAGATTCAATTTATTTTCTGAAGAACAATCAGGTAATGTGTACACATGCACCCTATGAAGGCATAGCATTGCTGCTTTGAAGTTATTTGATGTGCTTTCCTAGTTTAGACCAATGTTTCTCAACCCTGGTCCAGGGACCCACTGTGCAAGCTGGTTTTTGTTCCAACCATAGTAACAAGCTCTGTATTGTAACGGGCTGCTCATTGCTCTTAATTAGACACCAGTTGTTCTTAATTCGGTTTTTAATGTCTATTGAAAGATGATTTACCCTCTTAAAATCACATTATTCCAGAAATACCTACGTATGCCCCAAAACATAAATGTCCCATACTCACACCCGTCAGACTAACTTGCTTTCATTTACTGTGCTGTATACACTATATGGCAAATAATTCCAATTGACAGGGGTTCCATTTTTTATTTATTCAATTACAATCTAACAAGTGATATTCGTTGGGTCCCATCTGCTGAGAGTGGCGAAACCTTAAAACTATCTGTGTAAAATGAATGAGTTTACTGACAGCAAATGGCAGCAAGTCAAACCTGCATTGTGGTAAAATAGGTTTAACCACACAATTATGCTAAAACTTAAACACATTTTTAACAATTTCGAGAGATTGGCTTTGACAAAATCCAGCATACAGTGGGTCCCCAGGACCAGGGTTGAGAAACACTGGTCTGCATGAATAGCCAGTTCCCTTTGTCCGCCGAACTGTAAAAAATGTATCTGGCCATTATGTAACGCCACTAGATGTCATTGTTGATCTATGAAAGGCTTTAATACTTTTGAAGACGCGTTGTGGATTTATTCCTTTATAATATGTAAAAGAAAAAAAAAACTCGCGTAGCTATTCACAGTAGCCATATTTACGCCATTCTAATTAATTATGGAGTGAAAGTCCAGTTACTACCAACCTTTTGCTGGCTCTTAGGCATTCTTGTCTTAAATACTACCCATTCATTGGATGGCAAATAAAGAAAAAAATCGCTTTGTGATTATTCTCAGGTTGTAGCTTATAATAAACTCAAGTTGTGCTGTTCGTGAAGCAAATTACGTTTCGAGACTGGAAGTCACGCGCAACAACCTCAGCAGCAGTGCAGTGAAATGCTATCGCCGAATATTTGATCACGTTCAAATCTTTATTTCGCTTGACTCTTGTGACTCCCGGTGGCAGTCCAAAAAAGAAAAAATGAAAGAAAGAAAGAAACAGGACAAGCGTCTTGTGGTGTCCCGCAGGTGTCGCTGGATCAGCCGACGTATATTACAGCGCGCGCCACATGGCTAACCTCTCAAGCGGCTCCGCGTTCCCCGGGGGCACAGCAGCACAGGTGGGGAAATATAAATGAACTAAGCCTCCAGTTCATTTTTCAAGGGGGTAATGACCTAAAGCAGACTTTCAGCAGAGCAAGGAGAGGCTACCTGTTAGGGCCTCAGAGAACAGTTAAACATTTCCTCGAGGATGATTTATGGGGAGGAAGAGTTGCGTTATTAACGCCATGGTGACAGTGACCACTGTTCAGGAGCAGTGCAATAATAACAAAATAGGAAGTCTCCCGTCTACTGTCCTTTTGTCCGTTTTATGCTCCCCTGATTATATAAATCCACAGCCCTACAGTCCTACCTTCATGCAGTGTTAGCCAGTAAATATTATAACATTTTTTTTACTAGGATGGCATAGCGAGATTTAAAATCTTTCAAGTGAGACCTGGCCAAAACAGGGAGACATAGCAGAACTGAAATAAATCAAGACCAGACAAGAAAAGAGTATACAATGCACACTACATCAGGGTGGTCATAATTCTATAAAAGCAAACATACACTGTGAAATACTATAAAAGCAGTCGTTATTTGTAGGGTCTGTATCTCACAGGGCTTTTGAGAAATTCCAGTGACTATATTAAGATCTACAAGTATGTATTTGCTTGGCCTCAAAATGGTCTAAATGCAGTGTAAATCTAAATATTGACTGCCAACCTGTTAATGAAATTGAGATGACTGATCCAAGGTCAGTGATAAGGAAAAACCTTTTTAAAGCAAGAGGAAGAGCGTAAGGCCAGTTGGCAGTAAGCACCTCACTAGCTTTTCCTATATCCTAGGTTTATTAACGGTATCAAGACTGTGCCAGAGCCAACTATGGGCTGCGGGACCACAGGCTGGCGCATGATTGGCCATGTGTCTCATCCTCACGCACCAGTGATCCACAGTGGCCAATCGGGCGCGGTCTGTCTGTAGAAGATGCACAAGATGTGCGCTCCATCGACACAATGTCCGTGTGAGCTCATCTTTTGGACATTTGGGGTTAAAAGACCTATTTCCACAGAAAGAACATGCTTCTCTACACTCTTTAGAATTCACAGAGAAGTCTGCACCAGTGGTGAAGGCTTACAGATATAATTGGGCTTTAACATTGGCGGCAGTAGTTAGCACTGTCGCCTCACAAGGTTCTGGGTTCGAATCCCGGTCCTGGTCCTCTCTGTGTGGAGTTTGCATGTTCTCCTCATGTTTGCGTGGGTTTTCTCCGGGCACTCCGGTTTCTTCCCACACCAAAGACATGTATGTCAGGTTAGGTAAACTCCTGCCATTGCCCTTGACCAATGCATTCTCCTCAGAACTGGAGTTGGTCCCCAGGCGCTGCACTGTGGCTGCCCACTGCTCCTAAGCAGTTAGGATGGGTCAAATGCAGAGGACAAATTACCCCACGGGGTCAATAAAGTATAACTTAAACTTAACTTAACAATTGAGAGGTAAATGGAAAAATATCTGAATAAAAGTATTGAATAATAATTAAAAAATAGTGCTACCATTAAATCTGAGAACTGCTACAGTTATGCAGTGCAATGTGTGTTCGCTGGTACCTTCACTGCACGTTTCTTTCTGTGAATTTAGATCTTGGATTTTTTTGTACGGTCAGCCACTGGATACATGACAGCAGATACAACAAATGGGAGAGCATAGCTTTAAAAACAAGGGACGAAGCTACAGTGTCACATGCTGTAAGCCAATCAAAAGACTTTGCTCTCCATAGCAAAACACAGTGATTCGTTCAAATGAGTTACACAAATGATGACTCCGCCCATTCAGGGGTTCAGAATGAAGAACGAAGACTCCCTTTCACCATGAGGTACAGGTTTGGTTTCACCTGCAATCCATTTCAGAAGCAGTCTGTGTCCCAAACATTGTGTTTGAAGTGGCGTGTGATAATTGTACCCACCTGTGAGTGCAGATTTTAGGGGTGGCATTTTGGAAGTGGGACAGCTCTAACGGGGGAGTGTGTGGGCCTCACTTGACTCCTTTAGAGGGGATTCACTGTTTAATGTCGTTCTCAAGATGCTTTTCTGATACGTTGATTTATCAAATACACGTACACTCCACAGGTTCTCTGTGGGATCCAGAATGAGTTGTGATCATCTGCCAAAAACTCATTCAGCTACTTTTGGAAGGATTTTGATTGGATTGGATTTTGCATGCAATCCAAAGGATTGATGTCAGATGCAAACTGCAGCTTTGTCCATTTAACAACTACAACTACTACAACTACGACTACTAGAACAACAAAAATAACAATAATAATAATAATGTTAGCCTCACATATCGTGCTCATAACCTTACAGTGTTATTACCCTAACCAGGTTGACACTGATGCAAAATAAGTCCACTCAACTTCTGGGGGATGTGCTTTGCGTATAAACCAATGGATCAGTCGACTCAATCGCATTATTATTCATACAACAAAAAAAAAGTTTCAGTGAGCCAGTCCCTTTAATCTCACCTTCCTTCAATACTTCAATGGGGAAACCGTGTGTTCCGTTTTCAAGTCAGTATGTTTTGAAGACCAGAGTTTAAATAATTTTCTTACAATCCTCTCAGGGTGCATTCCCGACGCTCGACAATTAAATTTAATCAGCGAGGGCAACTAGAAGAGTCACCCTCATTTTAGACATTGATTAAAAGCAATTCATCAGTGGGTTTATGGGTAAGTTTGGGAAACATTGGTTGTTAAACTTTACTGGATGCAAGGGCCAGGCAGAACACCTGCACAGCATGTCTAGCAATATATTTGCTCTAGAGGACAGGTTAATGGATATATAAAAATAAAGATTGGAGCAAAGAGACTTTACCAAACAGGGAGGCATATACAATGAATAAATGTAGCCTTGGCAGTCGAGTGAGTCAAGGAGAGAAACTTTTGTTTCCATCGATGGGGACATAAATGTCTGTTGGCCTCGTGTGAGGTTTAGTAGTGTGTTTCTGTGTCCCACTGCAGAAAACATGTAGCAGTTTTTGAAGGCTATGTGCAGAGGGAAAATAACCCTGACAATGAAACATGTATGACTCGGTCATGTATTAAAACACAGCAAGGATGAAGAAGAACTTCTTTAATTTCATTATTTAAAATATTTCATTTAAAAAAATACTAACATTTTATCGGTTAGTTTGCACCTCATCACATTGGGGGCGTGTCCTCTCTTTGCTGAATAGAACCAAGAGTTTGTCCAAAGAAATTATGTGAATTTTGCCACCACAGTATATAAAATAAGATTAGAATTAAATTTAACTCTCATGATAACACGCTTCATATTTGCAGCTATCACAAACAATGACATAAGTCAGTGAACATTTCATACTGTAACATTTTAATATTTTCCACACCAGTTTTTTACCCCAGTTTCAAATGCCCTAGTCTAGAACCCAGATTGTAGGGCATCTCGAAAGGGAAATTACAGTTTGTGAGATTAGTCTCCCGCAAACTCACTGGTTCTTTCTGATTGGCTTAACGGAGCATTATGCGATAAATCAATGTGAGGCCAGCTTGACAGTTGGATCGGCTTGAAATGACTCCTGACAATTGGAGCCGGACCTGCACAAGAAGCAATAACTGACCAGTGGATTTTATAACCAGGGACACCCCTGGAATCTTAATGGATGTGTCTCACATCAAAGTGTGAATGTGGTCAGGCTCAAAGTACTGTTAGGCCATCAACGTGACAAGTGTTGCGACAAATACCCTATTACTGTGCACCTGTCCTGTTGCTACAAATGCCCTTTGTCAATTTAGGAGGGCAAAGACCATAAAAGAGACCACATCATTGTAGTCTATATCCAGCAGCTAAACCACAACAACCAGTTCAGTGGAGGACTGCGCAGCTGACTCAGATGGTCTGCAGTGCCTGATCGACCAGGGCATGCAGTATTGAGTAGATTAGGTTTGGTCTGAGGTTAGTGTTAGTAACCATGCCAACTGAAACCCTCCCTCCCTGATGACATAAAGGCCAATCGAAGAGTGTTTTTCCAAAACTCACTCAGCCCACATTTCTTGTCGTTGAGAAAATCAACATTTTTCTTTATTTTAAATCGGTAGTTTTTTTTGTATGAAAAGTATAATTTGTATACTTAAATCCCTAAGAATAATAGTGTAAAAGTAAAACTGCAAATATCTAACCATTTATCAGAAAAATTATGCGCACCTTGAAAAATATGCTTATCAAAACTGGACTTAGTGTGCTTTGGAAAACACTGTTCAGTTATGCATTGACGCGCGGGCCTCCGATTAACAGTTGGCTACAGCACTTGCTTAGATAATTTCATCTCCTACATCTATTAAAATGCTAAATTAGACATGCTTTACAGAATCATATCTGATACTGGAAAAAAACAACAACACACGATTGCACCCAAGTAATGTGCCTCTGCAAGCTCATTTTTCTGTCCGCCCCTCTAATTAACTGGAATCTGTTCAAGGCAGAAATATAGTTGTCAGACTTTTTTTTTTTTTTTTTTTGCTGACATTTATTTCTCTCCCAACAGTAGCTTACAGATTCAGCAGGTCTCAGGGGCGGGAAAGCAAACATGATAATTACGTGAAAAAATGTACGCGGGCGTTTAAAGCGGGGTTTTTACATATCTGTATCCGTACACATCCAGCATCGCTCGCGTTCCTCCCCGCCTCCCTCCGCCCTCTTTTTGGCCTCTCATGGGGGGTCAGGTGTTATTTTTAATGACACTTAAGAGAGGGAGAAGAGGGGAACATGAAGAAGACTGTCATGATTTTGTGAGTCATTGACAGTAACAGTTATGCAAGGAGGGGCTGGGCGGGTAGGGGTGATGGGGGTGGGTTTGGGGGGGCCGGGTGCCACAAATGGGCAAAGCTACACGGCCACCCAAGGCCCTATCATGACATATTCAGTCGTATATGTCATAATAATATTCATATTAAGTCATGGAGGCGGAGTGGACTGGTTGTCATATGACACTGGACATCTCGGGACAGCGGGGGCTATTTTTAATCATGACCTTTGGCTGTATTATTTTATATGTTTGTTTGTGTGTTGTGGGTCTGCCCCAATGTCTTTTTTTGTTGTTGCTGGTGGCTACAACTGAAGTTCCCCATCGGGAAAATAAAAGTTATTCTATTCTATTCAATTCTATATTCCATACAGTGACAATATACTCTTTCTATGCTACTTCTATTATCTTTAAAGCTCAGTTCTTTGTACACTGTAGAACCTAACTGCTAAATGAATTTAGGAGCTTCAACTTGGAAAACAGAATTAGTCTAATTGAATCATAATGACTAACTCTATTTTGACTAATTCTACTTAAAGTTTAAAGATCAGTGAACACTTGAACAGTTTACACTGCCCGACTCAAATGGATGGGTCAAGGCAATTGGTTTCCTCAAATTGAACCCTTGGGGTTTTATAGTGATATGGTCTGTGCTGCAAAAAGGACTACAGTTCCTTTTATTATCGTTCTATTTATTTATTTTGAGTATTTCATTTATTTAGTGGGGCGTTTGTCCTGTGTTTCGCACCTGACACTGCAAAAGGCAGCTACTTCAAGGACGGAAGGAAGGAAGAAAGTTCTTGTACCTCACAGCAATCTTTGCACAAAAACTACAATCTCACATAACATAACCGCCTGACACACACAGGAAAACAAGCAATAACAATAGAAATGAAAACAATGAATACAAGGTATTCACTTACACAGGTATACATTTTTCTCCATTGCACCTTTAATTGTGGAATTATTTTGAAAACCAATAAAAATATATATACAGTATGTAAAAAAAGAAGATAAAAACGAACAGAGTGCCGCATTCTCACACACGCACGCGCACACACACACACACACACACACACACACACACACACACACACACACACACACACACACACACACACACACACACACACACACACAACCTTTTTTGTCCGATAAAGGGACAAATGACTCTTCCCCATTCCCCTTCCCAGGACCTATGAAGTCATGTGACCCAGCATCCTGTCCAATCACAATCCGGCGCAGTCGGGCACGCGGCATACTTTCAATCCGGCGTGTTCCTTTCCCCTCCATTCTATACACACGAACCTTGAGGGGGTTTACATTTAATCAATTCAGATTAATTAATCTCCCTGTGCGTCTTAAATCATTAATTATTTTTGCTATTTGCAAATAAATCACATGAAACATTTCAACATGATAATGAGACGTACGGGCTAAGAGTGAGAACTGGTAAAATCATTAACTTATTACCTTGGCCTGGATAAAAACAGAAGCAATTTTTTTGGAAGGCTTGACGTCCAAAATGCCTGCTATTTTTCAATGTGTCAATAAACGGATTTTTTTGCTTTGCTGCAAAATACACAATGCACATACTCCCTCTCCAAAAACCTGTGATTTTCTTAGCCTGCTGTGTAAGCACGCTCCCCACCATTTCCTTTTACTCTACAATAGACCAATCACATTGGTTACCTTCCAAAACTGATCTGCATATTAATTAGACTCCATGCACACACAAACGGCAAAGGGAGAGGGATAGAGGGGTTTAAAAAGCGAGATAAATCTCGATGTGTGCATCGTGTGAGCATTTAGACATCCTTTTAATCTCGACTAAAAGGACAAACTGGGAGGCCTGCCGTAACAGCGCGGTAATACCGGCGCTGAAGGAGGAGATATTTTACAGAGCAGTATTGTTTATGATTTCTGTGAAACTATTCCCCACTGATACGTTAATGAATCCATTATTTCCAACGGCACTGATCCCCTCTAATCTGGCACTGAAAGATGTCGAACACCAGCAGGGCAATTAATCCTGTTAGTGTGTTCGTAAATGTACATTGTGCTGTGTGCTGTGCAGTTATCTGACGCTATTATCAAAGCAGTCGCTATGTCCACTATCCTCTATTCTATAGTCGGGCACACTTAAGCACATCACGACACACAAGCTGTTTGGCCTAACCCGTGTCTCCCTGGAGGTAGGCATAGCGTTTTATTAAAACAAAACAGCTGCTGATGCATGCAAAATGCACCGCAACAGCAGAGTTAAGGACATGGGCATGTCACGTATCCCGGGATATGAAAAGGTAGCGTGCGATTGCTGGTCTGCCAGGCCAGGTTGAAAATACTAGGACTTTCCACACACAAGCAGCATAATGCGAACCCTGTTCTTAAGCCTAACTTTCAATCACTGTTGCGATGCATTAATAAGGGTTAGACGTTTATCGCTGTGAACAAGCGGATTATTTTATTTTATCTCAAATGAGTCACAAAAATCATGAGAGGGAGAAGACTGACATCTACTGGCAAGAAGCAGTGCCACGTCATAACTAAGCAGGGTATCAGGTTATGACGTTATGAAGAGAAAGAGAGAGACAGAGAGAGAGAGAGAGAGAGAGAGAGAGAGAGAGAGAGAGAGAGAGAGAGAGAATAAATATATGGTTTATCATATGGCATGTTGTTGTTATGTTATACCTGTGCATAATCGCTTAGGATAATGCATTTATACTATGTTTTACATTACGTTTGTAGTTGACAAGTTGTAAAGTTGTATTTTAAAATTTTTTGTTCTTTTTAATATTTGCATTGGCAGCACAGTACATGTCATATCAATAAATCACCTTAAAATTGAAAAACAACTTGAGAAAGAGAGAGAGAAGGTAATCTTCATTGAGAGAGATGACATTTCATATGAAACATGCTGTACATAATTTATGTTGTATGTTTCATATTTGCTTTCTGCTTTGCTTGTTGGGAAAGTGAAGGCTAGAAAGGGAGACGGAGCGTGAGGATGAAAGAGAGAAAAGCGAGAGATGATTAAATATTTTCTCATCGTTTCCCCCTTTTCCCATTCTTCCTGATTTAGTGTTGCATTTCTCCGTCTCTCGCGCCAGTAAAGGGAATACGCGCAAGTGTTCGCCGTTAACGCCAAAACGTTTGACTAGCCTCGCGGCACAGGGATGTTAAGGGCCGACAGACAATAGCAGGAAAGTGCAAGAACCGGCGCCCCCTACAGACACTTGTGGGTAAGCCTAGGGAGATGTCACTACCTTCCACAGCACCAAAAGCTCCGACTGTAAAGTCAAGGTTTATTTCAAAATCATAAACTGTAATAACATATTGTACAAAAAACCAAAAGTGAACAAATAACAAATTGCTAGGGGACAGGAAATCCTCCAATGAAAGTAGCATGGCACTTTGCTGCTATGAAGCAGAATATTGCAACAAAGATGATTAATGACTCTGTTTTTTATTTTTTATATATTTTTTTTACGGCACTGCTTTACCCATAGAAAGTTCTAATTTTTCTTCGGTTCAGACGCACAGATTTATACCTCCACCTTTCAAAATAAATGTGCTACGGTCCTCCATGACCAGAGTCCCGTGTTGAATAGGCCCCTCCCAGTTTAAAGCCAGGGACGCTGTTGGCCAATGGGCATGTTGAAAGACAACTCTCCTCCACTGAGATTCCTTCCCTGTGCCACATTCAATCAAATTGCACTGCCGATGATCACTCCAGACGAAGATCGCAAATACTAGCGTCCTGGGCGATGGGTAATCCAGCTGGACTGGCAAAACTTTCCCGAAACTGGACTGACTGGCGGTCTCAGTGATGGAGGAGTGGGGCTTCATGAAACCCAAGCTGGGAGGAGGCATGACATGCTCACTGATATCAACCAATCGTTTCCTCCTGATGTGGAGAGCAAATTGTTTTGATTGGTTCAAGCCAAGGGTCCAAGACTGGGCTTCGTTGTTGAAGGTCACTTCCTGGTCTTGATGAGGTTGGCTCTCTGTTTTCTCAGTGCAAGCCAATGGTACCAATGCAGTCAAAATATGAAGTCAATACATTTTCCCCACAAGAATTTGCAGTTGCATTAGGTGCTTTTTCTGTGTCTAACGTCCCCCCATGTGCCGATTTGTTAAGTTATTGTGTCATTTGGACAATATTTTTATATTGTTTGGGGCCCTTCCTAGTGCCTGCGCGACCGTCACTAGTTTCTCACGTGCTTAGTAGACGAACGGGACCCAGCCTCGACTTAATGACCCTGCTCCCCCACCGCACAGTTTCTGGCTCCAACTTTTGTATAACATGGCCGCACTTCCCTGGCTTTTCACGCTTTTCACAAGCCCACGGAAAGTCAAAGGGCGACAGTCACTTTGTCCATATTTTTTTCTACAGTCTATGGTTCAAACAAGCTAGCCACTGACAGGTCTCTGCAGCCGCACCCATTACGGGGTTCCTAAAACCTCAGTCTCTCCCAACACCCCTGTGTCTGTTTCATTCGGCAAGGTTCTGTCCCTCTCAGTGGGGAGGGGTGGGGGGGGGGGGGGGGGGGGGGGGGGGTGATGAGGTCACTCACGCGGTACCGCCAGAGCCGGGCTAAAAGCACCACCCTGCGTCACGCTCCCGTGCACATGTTCCACAGCCCCCCCCCGGTGAGATCCCTTCCACACAGACACTAAGTAACGCCGGGGACTATGTACCATAAGGGAAAGCACATTTTAGAGACAGATTAAAAGGCAATAAAGTCACATTCGGGAGGGAACAGCGGTGCACAGAAACGGCAGCATGCACGGCATCTGTTAGAGCACCTCTGTGCATAAAACCGTAGCCTTGTCTACAGGGATGGCTAGTATTTCAAGTACATATGGCCTACAGTATTTCAGAAGGGTTGCTCGCCCCTTTACACCTCTGTGCTGCTTACATAGCAACCCAAGCCTTCGCCACTTTGTAGTTTATTATTAGGTACATTTATTTGGGAGGAGTATTATAAACAACAATCTCTGGTTGTCGTCAGTACGAATAGACAAATCACACAGTTGTTGAAGCCTTTTTCCCCCTGCTACCTACCTGGCAAGACTAGCCAGAGCACTCACACACATTATCAGTTAAGAATAGTAAGCATCAATATTTCGGTCTGTTTCGGCAATAAAATTATTCATTTAAGTCGCTGCTGGGCTAGAGAGTTAGCATAGCTAGTTTCCAATGCCTGAATTAGCTGTCCAGAGAAAAACAAAATGTAAAAGCCTGAAGACACTGCAGCCCTTCTGGGTGGTATCCCACAAAGGATTACTGAGTTAGCTGGATAACTGCACTGAGTAAATCAGGAACAGCCCTTTTTACTTGAATCCGTGTTCCAGATTTGGAAGGGTTCCGGGTTTTACTCAGCGCAGTTATCCAGCTAACTCGGTAATCCTGCTTTGTGGAACACTCCCCTGGACTGGAGTCTGATATTCCTGTTCTAAACATACAGTGCCCACCAGAATTATTGGCAACCTCAATTAATATGAGAAAAAAGTACAGGATTAAAATTTGATTCAGTTTGTTTATCAAGTATCTTCTATGCTCAGAAAAAGTCAAACATTATATAGTTTAATTGTCATATCATTGATCATAAAAATAAATCTTTAATGCAAAATCATTTTTATTTCGAAGATGATGTGTGCCAAGATAACAGCACTGATTCTACTCCTGTAATGTTTGAGGAGGCTTGAGTACACGGGATACAAGGGATTTTAAATAATTTCTCCATACAAAATCTCTCCAGATACTTCAGAGTCCTTGTTCCTTGGTTTCCTTTTCAGCTGGTCTTCAATGGAGTTCAGGTCAGGGGACTGGGATGGCCATTGCAAAACCTTGATTCTGAGGTCAGTGAACCATTTTTGTGTAGATTTTTAGGTATGCTTTGGATCATTGTCCTGGTGAAAAAACCAACCATGACCCACTTTAAGCCTTCTAGCAGAGGCAGCCAGATTTCTCTAAAATCTGGTATTTGACGGAGTCTATAATGCCATGCATCCAAACAAGCTTCCCAGAGACTTCGGAGGAAAAACAGACCCACAACATCACAGATCCACCTCCATACTTCACAGTGGAGCTAAGGCTCTTTGCTGTATAACTATGCCTCTTATTACGCCAAACCCACTTTTGGTATTTATTGCCAAAAAGCTCAATTTTCATCTCATCTGACCATAGCACACGGCTCCAATCTAAATTCAGGTAACATTTAGCAAACTCCAGGCGCTTACGTTTGTGGTATGATGACAGCAGAGGCTTTCTACAGGCAAGCCTTCTAAATAGCTTGTTGACATAGAGGTGGCGTAAAATTGTACTTTTGGAGACTTTGTGGCCCCAGGATGCAATCGACTTCTCCCATTCTCCAACTGTGATTCTTGGAGAAATATTTGCCTCTCAAAACATCCTTCTCACTATGCGTGGGGGCAAACTACACTTACGTCCTCTTCCAGGCAGGTTCATCATAGCTCCAGTTGCTGTCAATGTCATAATTATCGCTCTATTTTTCTATAGCCACTGCCTGCTTTATGAAAGTCAACAACATTTTGTCTAATTTCATTTGTGTGTTCTCAGACCTTCCCCATGTTGATGGATGATTAAGGGATTTTTGGCCTGTTTCACCTCATACTTAGACCCCAAAGATACAGGAAGTTGAGTCACCACATAATTCCTAAAAAAAGTCAAATATGAATGGAAATATACTTCAATTAGGGTTTGTTTGTGACCATTTCTAGCGTCGACAATAATTGTGACATGTTTTATGAGAAAATATATATATTCTTTTATGATTATTATGATGAACGTTTTTCTTTACCTAAATTAAATAATTGATTTTTCTCATATTTTGACTGTAAGGCCATGTTGATAAATGACAAAGGCATTTTTTAATAGCTGTTTTTTGCTCATTTTCCAGGGTGGCCAATAATTCTGGTGGGCACTGTATGCGTATACAGTGCCCACCAGAATTATTGGCCACCCTGGAAAATGAGCAAAAAACAGCTATTAAAAAATGCCTTTGTCATTTATCAACATGGCCTTACAGTCAAAATATGAGAAAAATCAACATTATAAATCACTCTGGATTACAGTGTCTGCTAAATGAATGCAACGCACTTTATCAGTGCATAGTGTTACTGAAAAGAAGGCAGGGCACAGTACTACTGTAATGTCCACCACACACAGCGTACAAAGCGCTCTCTCTCCTTTGTTCTGAACCGACTCAGCAACAGCTGGTTTATACATCGTCCTACAGGGTCGTAACTTACGCCAAATTGAACTGATGATAAATTTTGGGATTGCTGATATTGTCTTGGGGGACAATACTGACAGAGCAGGTGTTCAAACTTGTGGTTTAATATCTCTCTCTCTCACACACACTCACACTCAGTCACACACACACATACACGCGCGCGCACACCCACAATGGGCACGTTATTTCCAAGGTCAACGATTAGTGGTAAACCAGCAGAACCTGGCTCTCCGCAACCAGCTGACTTGGCTCTTCTCGTGCCACATGGAACATTCCAGAATTTATTGCCACGCGACCCTGCACTGCGCGGGGGGTTACGGCACTGTCGAGACTCAGTGCGGTCAACACTACTTCCAATCTGCTGCCCGATGAAGCTGTCAAAGATGACCAGGGGTGTGTGTGTGTGTGTGCACATGGCTGTGTGTGAGAGTGCGTCTGTGCGTGTGTTAAACAGACCCCTGAGAGCTCTTGTGCCAAGTTTTTAGAAATTCCTTTCTTGGACAGGCTGCATACTGCTTTATATTCAGTGGTTCTTTGCCCACAGAATTGGCTGGAGAGAGACGGTGAGGCCGATATTTCGTTCCAGGCGAATTTGATTAAATCACTAACAGGAGCAGCAGTTACCAGTCTGTTTAAAGTAATGGACGGAACAGAGTGGTCCAACTGCAACGATGTGCTAACGTTACACTGATTTAAATGCCCTTGAAGCCCGTTAAGAGTGACGAGCTGACAGACGTGTCTGTTTGCCATTTTGGCGTTGCTAAGCTTTCATTCTGTTCGATGGCAAACAAGGCCTGAGTGAAATGTAAAGCACCACTTTTGGGACAGCGCTGATCCAAGTCCTCATCTCATCAAAGTCTGAAGTAGTTTCACCTGCGAATAAAAATAAAGGCCTTGAATTTTGTAACAGTAGCCTGTACAATCCCACAGTACCTCCACCAGTTGGTAATCCAGGTTTGCGACAGATGAGAATTAACATCTTTCCGGTGACTCTGAAAAGTGTAAATAACCCACCACATCAACCTTTATTTTACTGTTGAATCACATTGAGATTAAAACCTTTTTAATGGTTTGATCAGGTATGTGTTACTTTAAACAATAAAAAAAAACATGGCACCAATTTTACCTATTTTTAACAAAGTAGCAACACCTCCCTGTTCAAACCAGGACAAAAACAAACAAACGCACAGCACAGCAGCATGTGACATCAGGCCTGAATCTCTCTGAACCAAAGACTCCTTCCTTCTGAACGAGTGCTCGCAGTTTCCTTGGGAGAAAAGGGCAGGTCCCTGCTTAGCCCATTAAACAAGATGGATGAAGGGGCTGTTATGCAATCAGACAGCTGTCTGAAGGCAGGGCCCTGATGTGCACATTAATAAACTAGGGGAGGAATAAGCAGAAGGTAATATTCAGCAGCTCCTCTGAGTGGGGACACGCGGTAATTAAGACCTCTCTTACCGCGCAAAGTTCCGGCCTTTACCGGTCTGGCTCCTCTGAACGGGGACACGCTGTAATTAAGACCTCTCTTACCGCGCAAAGTTCCGGCCTTCACCGGTCTGGCTCCTCTGAACGGGGACATGCGGTAATTAAGACCTCTCTTACCGCGCAAAGTTTCGGTCTTCACCGGTCTGGCTCATTCTGAACGGGGACACACACTAATTCAGACGTTGCTTACTGCGCACCGTGCAAAGTTCCGATCTAGACCGGTCTGGCTTTTCTAAGTGGGGACACGCTGTAATTAAGACCTCGGTTACCGCGCGCTGTTCAAAGTTCCGGTCTTCACCGCCGGTCTGGCTCCTCTAAGTGGGGACATGCTGTAATTAAGACCTCGGTTACCGCGCACCGTGGAAAGTTCCGGTCTTCACTGGTCTGGCTCCTCTGCACCTGTCCTCACTCGAATTTTCAAAAAGAGGGGGATTGTGGTTAGTGGCCCTGAACGAGACCTGAGTCCTGTTCATGGGGGGTGGGGGTGCTGGTGTAGGGGCTGTGCTACTTGATGCCATGGAAACCAGGCTGAGGTCTGACACAAACTTTCTCCTGCTCCTGTGGTGTGCATGATCTATTTATAAAAATAAATAAATAAATAAAACAAGCGAATTCGAACACAAATTAAATTATACGGTTTCTCGTTTTCACACACTGCTCCAATCTGTTGCAGAACATTCCAACCTTTGAAATTTCAGATTTAAAAAAAAATCCTTCCCATGATTCAGTTTTTCATTTTCCTGTAAAAAACATAAAATAGAAACATCTCCAAAGAACACTACTGTGGTACATATTGCTACATAACCACCACTTGGACTCACCCACCTCCAATCCTCAACATACATTCCAATGAAAAAAGGGAAGCTTCAAATGGTGATTGGGATTAGGAAAGGAACATGGAAAGATAATGAAATTTTGATCTAACGAACGGAATATCATTTACAGACACAGATGTTGTAGTGGGGGGGGGGGGACTGAGAAGAGTGGCCTAGGAGACGGCGACTACCCGCTATGCCCCCCCACCCCGCCCCAGAGTGACGGTGGCACTCTAATAGGCTTGTTGTGAGATCATATACCAGGGACCACACGGGGTGATGGGTAATGGAGTCATTAATCACAGAGGCCTCCCTCGAGACACTCAGATGCTCCCCCAATTAGAGCCTGCGGGGGCGGAGCCTAAGTGAAGAGCAGCAGCAGCAGCATCTGTGAACCAGTCGAGCCGAACGCAGCAGCGCTGCGAAGAGCAGGAACAGTTTTTTTATGTCAGCGTGTAGCTCATGCCAAAGCGCGTGGCCTGTATTCAATAAACATTTGTCCTTAACTTTTACTTAACGAACGAACGTGAGCCTTTTTATCCACATTCTTCTCAAAGTTTGGCGAGTTAGATTTGGTAAACTCGCTGAACTTGTCAAACTGTTTTGTGAATAATGTTTTTTAAGCTTTTTTTTGGGCGTTGAACACAAGTTCTGGAGGTACACAGCGTCCAGCGTTCTGTAGTTTCCTTTCAATCAGCATCCAATGTTCAGGCACTGGAAACAACGTACATGGACTCGGGCTAATCAATGACTTAGATTAATCACTTAAGCCCTGAAACGCATCAAAAACCAGCACACACTGCAGCCCTCCGGACTTGAGTGAGACATCCGCGGTATAAACATTTTTGCCGGTCAAATTTAAGGAGAGCATTTGATTGAATCATAATCTCCACAGCACATAGAGTAGCTGTGTACAGTAAGGGGCTGATAAATGCTATTCGCAGTGAAGAGAAAGCGAGGCTCCACAAACCCCATGGACGGGTCTACCAAGCACCGTCAATCACTGACTTGCATGAACCAATCAACAGACTTCCTGACAAAACCACTGCCTTGTTTTTAGTATCGGTTCAAATCTGTGAGCCACTGATAACATAATGACAAGCTCTAACCATCTGTAACTGCTTCTTAAATAGCCTTTCTACATTTTAGCCTGTTTCATGCTGCTATATTACAGTACAGAACAGCAATTGCCACAGTCCTGTAATTGATCACACCCCTAAATGCATTTTCAGGAGATTTATTTGGGAAATTGCTGTGTTTTGGCGACAACAGAGGGAAGACCGTACTTTAGATGTTAAGAGTATCTGGTGGGTCTATAGAATCTGCAGCCTTACAAAACTACTCACCAGCATGGAGGTCAGCCATCTTAGCCATGGGAGAATTAACCAGAACCAAATGAACCCAGGAAAGTTCCACTGTTCTGGAACAAAGGACCATGACTTCCCTTCCCTGTTTCAATGTCACCGTTTCACCGTCCTGTTTTTAATATTTTCCTTTGTCTTCTTGTGGATGTGTATTAATGTAGTACGTCGCAGTCTTGTTCAAGTTCCCCTCGAAAAAGAGAGGTCCCCCCCCCCTCTCCTGAACAAAGGCTATATAAAACCGAAATTAAAAACAGCCTATCAATCATGTCGCGCTTGTCACTCACTTCTGCGGATGAATGTCTTCGGCTCCCTGGCTGGATAGGAAAATCAGCACCAGGTGCCGGCTTTGACATTAAATCAGCCTCAGCTGTGATTCCCACCTGACGGAGCAACAAACAAATACTGGAAAACATCCCATTTATAATAATAAGCAGAAATGCACACACACCGAGTTATATTGATTGAGAACAATATTAGTCTCCATCAGTATCGCTCTGACCATACCGCACGATAGAAATGATTTATATTATTGTGCATTTTTCGTCTCTCTGTTGTTATCTTGGGCGGAAAGAAACAATAATTTGAATAATGTCCAATGTATAATGCAGAGGTACACACACACACAACACACACACACACACACACACACACACACACACACGTCCGCAGTGAGAAGGCATAAAGTACTCACAGGAGTGAAGTGATGAACACTCGCGCACCGATGTCGCAAAACGCACCCGGCGAAAATAGCTCGACAACAAAGATCTCCCTCCGGTCCATCGCCCGTTTCCCGCCGAAGCGGCAGCACTCTCTAACCTGCCGCTAAAATGCATATGCAGTACTGTGACTGCCATTCTTTATAGGGTGGGAGATGCCTTACCTTTATAGAGAAGGACCAGTGTAAGCAAAGCAACAACACTTTTGAGCTGTGGTACATTTAATGAAAAGGACAAGAAGAGCCTCTCATCTGGATGGGGGATGGAGAGTCCCCCATCTTAGAAGCCTATATGAGAAGTGTCTCCAAGTCAGAGACATTGACACGTCTGCCCTGTCCATTAAATGTGCTTTTGCTTAATTTGAGCCGGCTCTCCTCATTCTTCTGACATTCGTCTGTATTATAATTTAAGTTTCCTGGGTAAGGAGCCATTCTGTATGAGATTCTACTGGCTGTTGAGCACCAATAGGCCGTATTCCTCTGTACAACAGCTGGACTGAAGTATATCTGCCGCTACCTTTCTTGTACCCTCTCTTGTACCATTTATTGTGCAGCTGAACACTTTAAGGAGTGCAACATGGCACCCAAAAAAAAAAAAAACAGGGCTTTTAATCCGAATTCTCTTGAAAACAGACAAATAAATCACCACAGCTGACAAGCTATGTAGCTTATGAGCAATATGGGGTTTTGTTAGATATTTCTTAAAGGGACAGACACAAAGATGACGTGGGGTGGGGGGAGGGAAATTATTTTCTCATACAGATTTAATATTCCTCACATGTGCAACACAAAAAAATGAGTCCAGCCAAATCCAGAACTCAGTCCATG
Source organism: Synaphobranchus kaupii (assembly GCA_029718625.1). Lineage (NCBI taxonomy): Eukaryota > Metazoa > Chordata > Actinopteri > Anguilliformes > Synaphobranchidae > Synaphobranchus > Synaphobranchus kaupii. The sequence goes on from CM056394.1 coordinate 12,086,823, forward strand.
TTTATACATAACATATACAACAGCATTTAGTTTAGAAGTGATTTTTTTACACTGATATTCCAAAGTTCTGCAAGAGAGGTTATGTCCAGTTATCTGAGTAAGAACAGATTTCAAAATGTTAAACTTTTTTTTTTTCCCCATACAAAAGTGCGTCTTGACTTGAAATAATACTAAAATCTTAAATAATGGATTGGAATACTCGATAATGTCAAACGGTTTTTAACAGAGTAATGGAAAGCCACAAAATCCACCAAAAGATCTTCAACAAAATCCAAGAATGTCAAAGACAAAGGATTCTTACGTACATAATCAAAATTAAGATCAAGAAGAAAAAGCACACTCCAGTATCTGAAGTTAAATTGGATTTATTTCCCAGTGAAAAACGAAACAAAAACAAACCAACCAACCATCTAACCAAACAAACAAAAACGATTCCAGTAATGTCCTGGTTCTGTCCATAAAGTAGGCCGTAGAAACGGTTGACGAACAGGTGAGTTTCGCCGGCTGAAGAGTTCTCTGTGCCGCAAAACTCTTCACTTCACGATAGAATAGACGAGCGGACGATGTCGCCGCTATTGCATATATGGTTATTCGTTTTTTTTCCCCCGCACAGAGGCAGAGTTTAAACCAATCCATGTTTCCATTTTGTCCAACTTCCAAAACTCGAGTGCAGTGTCACGTCGAGAACCGTCTGAATGTTGACTCTGAGGAGGTCACGTTTCTGGTGAACGAGTTCACAATCCGCGTCCTTGCCTCCGACCCGGACAACAGACACTGGTCCCTCCCGGACATGCCAAACGCATTCGGCCTATCACGACTGTTCTTTGGAGAAGGATCTGGGAACGGAGTGTCAAAACGCTCGGTAGACTAAAACAACATGTGAATCGTATTATTTACAGGATGTCGATCTGATGCGTAACATTCAAATACACACTGTCCATAGACTTCTTTTTTGCGTCTTCTCCAAAAAAAGAAAAACGAATACAAGGTATTTTTTCTTACCACATGGTTTCGGTTCACGTTCAACCGCAGTGAAAGTTTCGTGCAAAGAATATGTAAGAGATTGACCGCGTTTGTTGCTTTTTTTTATTTTATGTGTCGACTTAAAAAGAAATGTTTGCTCCAGATGTGAGACCTCCCATCTGAGGCGACGCCTTCCGCCATGTTAGCTGTTATGCTGGCTCAAAGTGTGGTTCTGTGGAAACACAAGAACAAGAAGACATAGCGAGGTTAATTTCTAATTCTCTTAGGAACCCCTGCTGAAATCATCCGCGACTACGGTGTCTACAAAGCCTATTTTAAACCACCAGACATACCGATGTACATATAAAATACGGACGGCAAAGACCACTGAATATTAGCCTGATTAAACATGGAAAAAATAAACAATTTATGTTAATTGCTTAATTGTACAGGATCAAGATCTCCATCCATTTTAGGATTCACTGCCTAAGTATCATGACATGGTCACCAGCATGTACAACAGCAAACACCCATGTCAGCAAATTCCCATATCTCAAACAACAAAGCAAGTCATGTCGGTAGCAATGGACATCATAGTTGCATTATAAACAAAGAGTCTAAGAAAAAGTAATGCACTCCTTTCAAATATAGTATTTTTTCTGAACACACAGGAATGCAAGCACACATACAATGACATACACACACACACAAAATGCACATGCACACACACATCCTGGCATGCACACAAGCGCGTACACACACACACACACACACACACACACACACACACACACACACACACACACACACACACACACACACACACACACACACACACACACACACTCTGATGGTAGCGGCGGTGCAGTGGGAGTCAGTTTGAGGTCCTGTGGAGGGATGTGTGTGTGTGACTGGTGCCCCTGGCGGGCAGAATCCAGGTCACCTTTTGAAGTGGCTGCTAATCCCTTTAATGCAAACTACACGCCCCACTTGCTGCACTCAGTGAAAATGCCGCCTTGGAGTTTCCTAATAGCAGACTCCCATGTACCCGTCATGAGCCTCTGCCCCCCCCCCGCCCCACCCCAAATGCAACCAGCCCCGCCCCAACCCCACCCAGCCACGCCCGAACCCACCTCCCTCCTGTTCCCATCCTCCACTCAAACACATTGTGCTGAAATCCTTCTGGCCAACATTCAATTTAGCAAACTGTTTTTTTTTATTTTTCTGCACAGACTTTAAATAGTGCTACTTTTTAAATTCCTAACAAAATCTGAATATGTCTCTTAGTTTTCTGCGAATGGAGTAAACAGATTTACATTTAAGTCCAGTTTAAATTTACCTGTCAAAGTTAACAGCGAGCGCTAAGCATGCTGCGACTACATTGAATTGCTCCTCGGCTGTGGATGCAAGTCTGCTGATATGACACTGCACTGTATGCGCGTGTATGTTCAAGCCCACGCCCGCGTGCCAGGAGGGCAAACGCCGCCCCCCCCCTCCCGTCCAATCAGAGCGCGGTGAGAACGCTGGAAAGGCGCCGACAGGCGACGCGCACCCGCCGGGAATTCAAACGCTTCCCCGGGCCCGCTTCAAAGCCGGGCCGTTGTTTTTTCCCCCCCGCGCGGACGGGATGATGAGTCCTTTGACAGGCGCGCGGAAAACCTCGACCCCGGCGAGGTTACCCGCGTCGCCGGCGCCCTGCGGTGGCTTCGCGACGTGCCCGCCGCTCCTCCATTTTATCTCCTGCCTGCTCGCTGAAAATAAAGCTTCTGTAAGTGTATCTGGGTAGAGGCAGTACAGGGGTGGGGGGAGGTGGGGGGGTTGTGCAGTCCCCCCTGGGAACACCCCGGGCGTACCCCGCTGCAGTCGATTCGATTCGGGGCCGGGAGCTTTGCAGCCTTATTAATGAACGCGGGCCTTCCTCGCCGGTCTGCCCGGTCGACCGCCCCGCTGCGCCGCCGGTCCCAAAAGCGCGCGACTTCAAACGGCGGCGAATATCGACGCGCGGAAGCGCGGGAGGAGAAGGAGAGCGGGGGGGGGGGGGGGGCTCCTCGGATGTAACGCGGGATCGCTGCGGCTATTAGAGCGGAAAATGCAACCCCGCCGGGAGACGGGGCGACACGTACCGGCGCGCGCCGCCATGTTCCCCGAACCGTTACGGGAGCTCAGCGAAGACGCTCTCAAGGACAACGTCTCAGGGTTTTCGGAGGTGTCGGCGTGCGTGGGAAGATAACGTGCGTCTCGGAGTTCGGAGACAGAGCCGCTGTCTCGTCTCCCCTCTCAGCCCCGCCCGAACGCACACTGTCCGTTTCACCATGACGGATTAAAAGGCGGGTCGCCTGCTTTTCTCGGGTTACCCCCCCCACCCCAAAAACTCCTTTTGCCAAATTGACCCTCTTGTAGACAGAAGGAACACAAGAGTTGAGCATCTGGTGATTTTACTGAGTCTTTCCTTTTTACCTCATTTGCACTTTTGCAGTTCAGGCCTGGTTTTTGCCCAATTCTTCTTCTTTTTTTCTGTACAGCATCTTTGTGAAATTTCGGAGTTCATTATCTGTCCTTTTTATGTGGTTTGCAATTTTAATGTTCGCTGCTACAACCAGATATCTACTCAGATATGCAGCTGTGATCTTCGGTGCTAAATGCCGTACTGAGTTGAGGGTTGTGCAAGTCGAGCTGACACAAATAGACACGTAGCCTTAATCTGTCCTTCTCACTAACCTAAGACGAGAAGGGCTCCGACGGGCCGTGGGTTAAGGAAGCGCGGTGCTCCGGCCTGCTGAAGACGAGCTGTAATCTGAAATTCTGTGAAACCACCGTACGCTTCTCCGCCGTGCGCAGGAACACGAGCAGTACGCATCGGATGTTTGTGTGAAAGGAGGCCTCTGCAAAGCCTCGGGCTTCTATGCCGACAGTGAAGCGGTCTAATTTATCCTCATCCAACACCAAACAAAAGCACTAGACTGAACCGTGGGGTGTGCATAAACAAACAAACAAAACTACTGTTTGAAATGAAGATGGGTCCAATCAATGACCCAAACATTTATTCTGTTGTTTCTTTATGAAAAGCCACAGGTTTCAAACAAACGGTTTTATTATTGTTATTTTTTGCTGTTTCTCAGACGACACAAAAGAGCACCTTGGGCAGGGTGGGAAAGTGTTTGTTTGGAGGTCTTAAGCATTTCTAAATGACTGTTGGGCGCTCGGTGCCTCTGGCTCAACACTCGCATTAACCCCCGCCTTCTGCTCGGTCAAGCTGAGGGGCGTGGCACTGGAAGGTTGCGTGTGAAGAAACAGACAGGATTCGATTAACAATTTTGGTTAAATCAAGGTAATTATGCATTTACAAAAAAAAAAAAAATAAAATCTAGATTGAACTCAATGCTACTCAAGGTTGAAAGAGATTCATTATTGCCTTTTTCCTCATTTTCCCAGACTGCAATGCATGGTTTTTACATTGTTATGGGCATGAGGGAAAGAAATGCATTATGGGATATTGTAGTTTCACTAAGCTGAACAGGAAGTTTAAATGAAAATGGTCTTTTTCTTTTCCTTTTAGCTTGAAAAATTGTTAAAACCGTGCAACAGAATATTTGAAACTGTAGCTAATGTACTGACCAACAAGTATATTAGTAGTATTACTAGTAGGGGTGCATCCAAACCAGACCACCCGGCCAATTTGGAAATGCACAGATAATGTGTTGTATACAGATTTTTTTTTTGGCTCAAAGTTGAACAATGATATTTGAAAAATGAGATTAGAAGCAAAAGTGAGCACTGAACGGGAAACGGACCAGCCGTCATTTGTTGCGCAGAATACAAGACGCGTTTTAATGTATTTCGTGACACTGACAGATGAATTTGTTAAACATCAGTGCAAAACAAACACCCCCCCCCCCCTCCCATGAATACAAATACAGATACAGATCATTTGGTTGCTTGAAGAGATATATGTACAGAAGGTGTTCTCTGCGCACCTCTAATAGCTAGTACCATTTCACAGCTGGGGACACATTAATCTTCATTTACTCAGCGAACGCCGTGTAGTTGTACATTATGATTTCTTTTTACGCGATCGCCGCGCCGAGCTCCTTGTATATGCAAAGCACACTCCCTTTAAGGGTGATAAAGGATCTATCCAACAGTCCTCGGCCCGCGCCCCCGTATCGCCGTAACACTCCGCTTCACGGCGACAGCTAGCTGCCGCGTCCTGGCTCGCCTCCTCTCGTCCAGCGACACTCATTCACATCCTGAATAATTTATAAACGCCAAACATCTGTGCGAGCACAAGTCATGATGGTGCAGGAATGACTCGGGAATCGAAATATTTATAGTCTGTTAACGCAAAGGGTTAATAGACACCCAACACAAACCTGTGACCAGATACTCTACATCTTCATACATTCACCATCAGTAACCAAGCAGTTGGAAAAGCTTGGAAAGAAGAAATTGTTTATGCTTTCCCTCATGGACATGTAAAATACTGAGAAGTGTGATGTTTTATCATGACATCTCAAAATATATGGACAAATATGTCACAAATTATTGCCGTTTTTCAGCTGTAGCTACATAGCACGCAGTTGCTGAAACGGACAACAGTTTTGGACAACGGGGACTGTTGTCCAAAATATCTACAGACACCGAGAGTCTTGAGGGCCCCCGATCGTTTAGTCCGCTTCCCAGAAATCCCGGCACCCAGCTGGAACGAGCGTCGTCAGAGCCGCTCGCCGCGACGGGAGAGCGCTCGGCATTCCGCGCACGGCAACGGGGCGTACCGCAGGGACGGCGGCGGCTTCGCAATTTATTCAGAGTCATCAGTCAAGATTTTAATTAAGGCGTACGGGCGGCACAATGCCGGGGAAAAGCGCGACGGTTGTTTGATTACAAATAACGCATATAACGCTCATCCTCTTGAACCGCTTAATTACAGCCGTGAAGTATCTGTCTGCAGAGCCGCGCGATAAGAGCCACGCGGCTGCCTTTGATCCGGCTCGTTCTCACCCCTGCCCTGTTGCCACGGCGATCCCAACACTGCCGGCTACACAATTTAATCCCTTTCTTTTAAATGATTAAATTCACCTGTCTTTCTAAAGGGTACCAGTGTCTGTTTCAGCAGATGAAGTGCTCGGAAAATTTAACCCCGTAATTACACACGCGCGCGCGTCGCGAGCAGCCGAGGCTCGGAGTCAACCGTGACGTTTTCCGGGAAGAGAGAGCAGCGTTTGAAATTGGACCCGCAGGGAACTGGCTTTATCCGAGGTGCCAAGTGCACACTGGGTCGATAGCCCTCACAAAGCCCGTTTATAAATGCTTGCTAAAGCCTTCCAAACACTTTCCCCGCGCCTTATTTTTCTCATAGAACAACCCTAAGTGAGTATTAATGAGATTTTTTTCCCTTGCGAAAATGGAGTGGTTTATCCATTTCCTCTCACTGTGGTAGGTACCGTAATATCTGGTGTATATGCACATTTTCTGCGCATCCCCACAGGCCACAAAAAAAAGACGTGGGACTTATACACCAACATTTACGGCGCATTATTAATGCATTGAATGGAAGCCGAGAGGCTGTGCATAACACCATGAATAAAACACATTAGTCTTCATTGTTACAGGTCTTACTTTACAGGGATGAATTTTCTCTGCTGAGCAGTGGGGTGCAGTGATCAGAAAGAGCTCCTTCCCATCATGCACCAGGCCTGCACTGTTACACATGAACTAGAGGAAAGAGAGAGAGGGGGGGGGGGGGGGGGGGGGGCTGTCTCCGGCACCACAAACACGTGAGACGAGGCCTCTCAGAATTCAGATCAGCAAGACACGTCGTTCTCCTTCGCCTTTTTAGACATGCCGTGGAGTTCGAGGCAACGCCTACATCGACTAAACCCAAATTTACTTTATAAAACGAGAACTCCGGGAAGGGCCCGGGCCAGCCGGGGGTGTAATTCCTTCCTGGTTTGGACAAAGGCCAAGGGGGAAAGGGGGATTGGGATGGGTCTACTTCAGCTTGTGGGAGGAGAAGCAGCTGGCGTTCTGTAGCCGCGCACCCAGCCGCGGGTGTGCTCTGGGGAGTACTGCGGCAGGCCCCGTCTCCTTGGAAACCCACCCACTTTGTGTATTTTGAGCTGGAACCCCCCTAGGGGGTTGTGGTCACCCCTGTGTCAGGAAGGGGTAGAAGAGGGTCTCCCCCCCCCCCCGACACATGTTTTGAGCTTGGCAGCTGTTTATCATACTTTCTTGCTTTTTTATTGCCATCAAGAAAAAAAAGAAAAAGGTGGTGTGTTCTGGGAGTTGGAGTGAACGCTGGTCAGGTTGGCAGTTCTCCCTGACCTGCGGGGGAAGCAGTTTTTGAGAGGGGGCGTTCGGGGTACGCCGAAAGGACCGCGTCGAACCTCGCTAGCCCACGTCTCGTCCAGCTACTCCGACCACAATCCAGAGTTGATCCAGGGTTCAAAAGGGCACTTTTCGAGGGAAAACCGCTCCTTCCTTTCGGCGAATGTATGTCGACCACCTCAGACCCGGCCTTCTCTTTCCCTCATTCGCCAATCTTTCCATCCCTCCACACTCCTCCTTTTATTACACCCATTTTATCTCTGACATCTTATTGTTTAGCGCCTGCATAAATTCCATGAAAAAAAAAAAAAGGGAATAAAACCCACAAGATAGGGTGGTGATAAATGTACTCTGGTCTCTAAAGGCTCAGAGATGTTTAATGGGCGAACAAACTCCCTCAAATGCCAGATCACAATATGAGACCCACACACAAAACAGAGGAAAAACACAAACGTGGACAAACAACGTGCCTCCTCAGAATGAACTTTACAATCAAAGAAAAGTTTTCATATTGCTTTACTTGCGATAAAAAAAATAAATAAGTACAGGTTTTTTTCTTACCCGCGGAGATAGGGGACGTTATACAGCGCTGGAAATGAATGATAAGGAACTAAACGGCGACCATCGCCGGCCCACTCGCCGCTAGATCCCGCTTTTCTGATCAAACGGGTCCAAGTCAAAGTGAACTCACCCACTGTTTTTTTCACTGGGGTATCGTTTAAAAATAAAATAAAAAGACAGCCGCTTTGAACGCGCTCCTCCGACGCGATTAACGATTTATTAAATAAAATATTAAACCTCCTGACTACGCCTCCTCAGGACGCCCTGCCGTGAGATAGCTAACTAGCAACTGGGTTTGAGACAATTTTGTTGTTTTATTTGTTTGTTGCATCCCCTTAGCTCTCAGCTAATTTAATGATACAACTACATACGTATATTTAAAGACAGATACTATGTGCTGTACTAAGTAACGCTCTGTAGTCTTAACGTTTGCCGAGAGTGCAGGAAGCGAACATACATTCCTTCCTCACACCCAGTCCAATCACTCGCACTCACCACTAATTCAGTCACTCATTCACACTCTATTCCTCAATTCCCCCATCATTCACCAGCTCTCTCGCTTCCTCTACTCCCTTTCTTCGTTCATTCACTCCATTTCTCTCACCCAGCACATCTACTTAACAGGAAGTAGCCATCGCTACGACTGTAAAGTGGGCCAATGCGTGTAAAAGTTGCAAATGTTGAGTTATATGTCTGCCTGCATATGACTAAACCAAGTCCATAACTGATAAAAGAAAGCCAGCATCATTCCTCCCACACCGAGAGTGGGATCATCTCCCGCACTCTCTCATTATAACAGCAGAATATATGAGCTCACCATATAGTTGCATTGATACATAAACCGCTCTCAGAAATATGGTCCGTATGATTTAAAAAAAAAAAAAACCCAACACAAAAAGCCGTTTTAAAAGGCATTACTTTAGCAACCATTACCCTGTCTAAACAGACAGGCCAGTGGTTCCAGGGAGACTCGATACGAGGATCCTACTGTTTAGGGGAGGAAAATGAGCTTTCTGCAGCCCTATTAAAGGCCTCATTAGGAACGCTAGCAACGGGGTGGGAAACAGTCAAATTATCAACCCCCCCATCCACCCCCGCCCCACAAAAACCACCTGCGCAATCCGGAGACGACCTTAAACTGGACAACTATCAATGCCGAATGGAGGCTGCCATTAAATGCCACTGTCAAGAGATTAATTTTAATGGGTTAACTTATAGCCTACTTAAAAACTCAATTTGAAGAATACATGATCATCATTCATTCATATTTTTTGCGATTCTATAGATTTTATACTTAATGGAAGATTTTTTTAACAATTTTACACCATTTGCAGCTGAATATCATTTATGAAAAACGTTAAAAAAAACGGTTTGTGAATACCGGCATCACTGTTGGCAACGCAGTATCTTTTTTGTGCAGTGATCCTATCAGTTATCAAACCTGCACGAACCAGCGGGTACAGGATACACCGAAAAAACAATATAAAATGTAGATTGTTCCCCTGGTTGTGGCCAGTGTGTGCCACAGAGTAAATGACAGACTTCATTCCTTGTGGATTCAGGCTGAGACAGACATGTCGTCTCAGAAGATATCGACGACCTTTAGAAAATCACAGCCTGATAAGACAAGGAACTGAAAACGCTGCTTGGAAACATTTTGCAATAATATTGCCAGTGAATACTCCATGAATTAAAAACGTATTCCTCCTGATTAACTCGTTAGATATAGCTTTCTGCAAAATGTGTGGTGCTCGGCAAATTAATCTGCGAGAAATTCCCAGAGAATTCCTACATGTAATTCAGGAGTTTTCCCAAAATACAAAAACAAGACAAAAACAAAAAAAAAAAAATAATTTTGCCAGATCAGATACATGAATTGCTTTCATCTTTCATGTGGAATTCATTCCTCCTAAGGATCAGACAGAGTGAATACCCAAAGGACTGCAGTAATTGACAATCACATTAAAACACATTAAATGCACATTAAATATGATGGAAATGACACAGGTAATGCATTTCACATCAAATGTTAATAAAATGCATTATCAAAGTAATACAAACGAATAAGATGAACAAGCATTAAAAAATAAATCTGTAACCCAGCTTGTATTTTCGGCTGTTTGTCTGGGTTTAATTTGCAAACAGTGAACAAACTTAGCCCTGAATTTGACAATATACGCTAGGAAAAGAGGCAGAAATACAAAGTGATTTCAAAATCTTGTGGGAGTATTTGTCATCCCTGTTTAGCATCTACAAATTAGACCATGACCGACATGCACACACACACACACACAAACATGTAAACACACACACACACACACACACACACACACACACTTGCACACTGGTATGCATGCACGTCCTCACAAGTATGCAAATGCAAACACATTCACACACAGGTGCACACACATGCACATGTACCGAGGCAAATTAGTCTCACTGTGTACCATCACGTGATATTTACCAGCAAATTGGAAGAACTAGACCAATAACCGGTAAGCAATTATTATCAAATATTAGAAGAAAATCTGATGTAAGGGGGTAAAGGACATTATCAATGTGCATTTATTCAACTGGCCTAAGGCACGAGGTTTATTTATTTACCCTTATTTAACCAGGGAGACCAACCGAGAACTCATTTACACTCACAAACTAGGGACTGGAAGTCGGATAGGGAATTCAAGGGTTTGTGTAGCCTAGTCAGCAGATGTAGGAGGATGATTAAACGCCAGATATAGAGAGCTACTCTACTCTTTTGATAAGTGGCTTGAGTCTTTAACAACCATGGTAAGATCTGACACCCCCGGTTTAACGTCTCATTTGAGGGCGGCACCTTATACGGCACAGTATCCCCCATCGCGTTAGGACAATGGATTTTATTCAGTCTAGAGGGAAGAGCGCCCCCTATTGACTAATTAACACCACTACCAGCAGCAACCTAGCTTTCCCTAGAGGTCGCCCATGCAAATAGGTCTGGACCAAGCCCAGCCCTGCTTAGCTTCAGCTGTTTAAAAGGAGTAGGCTACGGGGTCCTATGGCTGCTGCTATGCAGTCTTTCGCCCAAAGATCCTTTAACTCAAGGACCCCAATTAAGTCCTGTTGCCCGCGGTTACCTATGTTAATGAGAGGTCAGATAATTTCGGTCTCCCTCCGACTCTCTCGCCCTCCGACAGACACTCCTCTGTCAATTAATACATCCCTGGCTTGTTCACACCACAAAATGAAAAAATCACAGCATAAATGATTTACTTCATCTTGCAGATGCAACTGGCGGTTAATTTAATGTTGTTTAATGTATTTTGCTGGCAAGTTGCGCTGGGAGAGAGTTCCAGCTGCTTAGACCCAGGGGGTGCCAGGCTTTGAATACTAATAACATGGCCTAAAGTAAAAAAAAAAAAAAAAAATTTAAAAATGTCGAGAGAGAAAGAGAGAGAACAGAGAAAAGTCAAGAGAGCAAGAGAAAAAATACTTTATTAACCAAAAAAACTGCTTCCTCTGTATAATCACACAGAGAAAAAATTTTAATTAAAAATTAATGAGTAAAAAAAAAATGAACACACAACCCAAAAAAGTTTGACCTTACATTAAAAAGTCACAAAAAAAACTAAACACAAAAAAAAAAACGTAAAACACGATGCCAGAAAAACTAACAATAAAGCGGCATCATCATTCACCGTGCACAGAGCACCGCCCCACACACTATGTACGGATGAAACCTTCATGTAAGAGTGAGAAATGACTACATGGATGTGAGAGAGAAAAGGATACATGGACTGACAGAACACGCCACGTCTGCCTGCCCTGGTAACGGCGGCTCTACGGGCGGCCGCTCTCGCTCTCTTGCCTGTCAGACGCCCGCGAGGCCGTTCTTTTGTTGTTCTTAAACTAGACATCGCAGCCGCGGCGAACGGCGCACGCGTGCGTACGGAGAGCGGGGCAGCAGGCGCGACGGATAGTTTCGCACCTCGCCGCGCTTACAGAACGCGGCGGGCCGCATCCTCACTGCAGGAACACGGGGTCGGGGGGGGGGTCTGTCTGGGGCTTTCCGGTCGGACGACGGCTCGCGCCTTGCGTCGGCCGGTCTCGGACGGGATCGATCTGGTTCACGACTCCGGTGATGGCTCGGGTCCACTTCACCTGCTCTCTCCACAGACAGGCCAATGGGAAATAAATGTATCGTAGGGCTGAACAGAGCTTTCCATGCAGGAAGCTGTGGTGAACACACACTCCACTGAGAAGCACCTTTTGTATTTTACCAAAATGTTTAAGAAACATTTTACCAGGCCACTCCCTCCAAGCAAGCAATCATGCTCGGAACCTCAAACGACATGTGAACGCACGCACGCACGCACGCACGCACGCACGCACGCACGCACGCACGCACGCACGCACGCACGCACGCACACACACACACACACACAAAACCACACCTACGTACAGACATAAAAAACACCCTCTTTCACCAACAATATCATACATCCACATACACAAACGCACATACACACACACGGCGAGAAAGACTCGACACAGTACTTGTATAAAGTTACACTTTTAACACGTCAGCCAGCTAAGAGCCAAAGGACCAGCAGCCAAGAAGAAATCTAATTTTACAGTCTGTCACTATAAATATTTAAGCAGTGATGTTTCTGATTTGTCCGTGCCAAAACAAGACAAGAGGACAAAAGCGAAAAGCCGAAATACGAAGGGGGGGATAACATTTGGGATGATAAGAAATGCTACTTGTCTCCTACACCAGGCCAGAGGGGTCAAAGAAAGAGAGGGGATCCAGGAGGCAGGCTGGGATAGACTCGGCCCCAGTTGCTGAAACATTTACTGTAACTCTTCTGACAGGCCCTAATAAAACACCGCGCTCTCTGTGTGGAGCAGCTCTGGAGAGACGGGCGGGGGAGCAGCATGCGAGAACACTCCACACCTGAAACCTGACTGACAGGCACCTGGGCAGGGGGGCGGGTCCTGGGAGGGCTGATTAGACGGGAGACCTCCCGGAGTCAGCCTCGCCCAATCGAACGGACAGCAGCGGGGCGCACCGGTCTCCTCGTCTCGCCATAGGCTCTGTCTGTCTGTATGTCTCTTCCACCGGTCCGCAACCTCGGCGGGGGAAAATCGATACGGAGCTAAATCACCTCTCCCTTCCCTTCACCTGGCCGGCCCGCACCTCCCCCGCTGCGGGAGGCCCAACTCCCACCTCCCAAACCGACAAACGCTAAAACAAACCTGGGACTCAGAGAGGGAGGCTCTGCCAGACTCTCGTCCCTCTTCATGTGGCGGGGAGGAGAGGAGAAGAGAGAGAAGTAACAAGAAGAAAGGAGTAAAGAAGGGACTAAAAGAGAGGGAAAGATAGAAGAGAAGAAAAGAAGAGAGGAGGGGGACCTCACCTGGTTCATAAAGGACACATTTTCCCTTCTTGAAATCATGAATCTCTGCTTATAGAGGGAGCAGGAACTTAGACAGAAGAGGTTGCTGCCAATGTATCATAAACATATAAATAATATTACAGTCTTTAATGGGAATGACACGTTATTGCAGCTGGGTTTTGATTACTAACACTGAGCAGTAAAATCAGGTATAAAATGGAAGCCCACGGGTAATGCAGCGTTCCGGGGCGTGTGCGCCCACACTAAGGTAGCCAATCACGACGCACAGGCTGAACACAATGATCATGCTCCCTCCAGTGCTAGCCTGCTCCGCTCACAGCACAGCGCCGCCTGGTGCGAAAAAGGTCATTGATCTTTCATGCCTCCTCCCGTCTCAGCCTCTTCAAAAATAAATGCAAGCACGGACGCAACAGCACCTCAGGGAAGCGCAGATCATTGTCAGGAGAAAGTTCACCTCAAACAGGAAGAAGTACAGAAACTACCTCAGGAATGTGCGTGTGTATATTTATTTATTTACAAAAATCACTGGTCACTATTATTGGTATCAGCAGTAGAAAGAACACAGTATATTTAAGGAGCTCCGCATAAAACAACAAAAAAACTTAAAGGATGGAATTTGGATTATGGCAAAGCACAATGTGTTTAAGTGTACATTGCCATAGTAAATGTGTGAATATGGGAACAGGCTTTAAGCTGATGCTAATGAGTGTGTTCTTTCCGATTCCACCTCCTACGATCGTCAACACCCACCCTCCTCAACCTCCTCAACCTCCTCAACCTCCTCAACCTCCTCAACCTCCTCAACCTCCTCAACCTCCTGAACCTCCTCAACCCTGCCTCCTGACGCCGGTGACATTAGCTTCATTTCTAGCATTACTTCAAGACCCCGAGTCGGAACCGTGATATGTACTTCCCCTAACGAGAGAGAGAGAAAGGCCGCTATCCAATCGTACTGGACGCAAATGAACGACACTGTTGAACTTACGGCGGCTTATTTTTTCCTGCGTACTGGAACGCAACCCCTCACCAATACCTGACTGATGAGGTGCCCGTTTGGCCATGACGGTTTCGTTTCGGGGTGGCGCCGGCCCGCACGACACCCGCGAGACGATGAGGTTTCCACGGCAACGCGAGGAGGCGCTGACCCACGAGGTTCCAGTTTGGCGATACGCTTTTCAGACGAGCGCCACGCACACTTTTCAAACGAGCGTCACACACACACATCACCTGGCCCACAGATACAGGGGCGGCACACGGTTCAGGCGGGGCGGAGCAAAGGCATCGAACGCCACCGTTCTGAGTTTGTACCGCTCGACGGAACCGCAACACATTCAGCTAGGAGCCAATTTCCCAGTGATGCCACATTGCTGTTGTTGTTGTAAAAGCAAGTATCTATTAATTACGGGGCAAAGCTCTGTTGGGGCAGACTTGGGTACAGCGCGCTTGAACATCTAAGAGCAGCACTCACGCATGGAAATACCCTCCAGTCTGCTCAAGAGTGAAGCCGATTCTGAAACGTGCACAGGGCGCTCCAAGGCATGGACCTCAAACAGCCCCGGAGGGCAGCAGCGACTGCAGGCTTCTCTGCGGTTCCTTTTCAATCTGCAACCAAATTAGGCCTTGGAAACGAGGCGCATGGACGCTCTAGCGCCAAGTAACGCGCTAAAGTGCCGAAACGCACCGATAACCGGCAGGCATCGTGGCCCTTGAGGACCCGCAGCTCGAGATCGCTCATCAAAGGCTTGCAGCACAAGACTGGGGCCTCTTTAGGGTGAAAACGGCTCAGTGTTTTTGTCACTAAGTAACTGTAGAGAAAATGTGACTTCCACAAAGAGCATTGCCTCCTTTATATTCAGAGAAGAAACGAAAGCTTGCCATAAGCTCAAAGCTCAATTGGCCAGAGCAAAAATGAGGGAGAAAATGTACTTAAATATACTTAAGTATATCAGACATCAAAGTTTAGCCAATGTGTCAAAAACTATACAAAATTCACATCAAAATGGTTTGTCCACTTTCGCATGCAATTGAATGCACATACTTTAGTATTGGCAAATGTTGGAAAATGTAATCTACATTAAACACATATTCACATGCACGGATATGGCCACCTGCAGTATTTTGTAATATACGCCGTATCTTTTTGACACAAATGTATATTTTTTGTATTTTCCTTTTGAACCACATACTAACATGTATTCCCTTTACCCTGAGGGCAAACACATGGTGACTGGACTATTTCTGACATATTCTGTGTACTCTGTAAAACCATATGCCTTTACAACCACACACCAAAAACATTTTTATAGTAGAAAAGTGCATATTTAAAATATATTTTAAATGGAATGCATACATTTGTTTGGACAAAAGATCTGCCATTTTCTGTATGAAAATCATTCCCAGTATTTTTGTACTTCCCATTTTAAGCACAGTTGGCACAGTGAGGACGGTACACACCTGCAGCTCGGTTTGGAAGAAGAACTTCTGTGGGCACTGGGAGCAGTCATAGATCTTATCCTCCTGGCCGTGCGCTGAGAAGATATGCTGCTGGAGTTTGCTGGCCACCACAAACACTGTATGGAGAGAGGGAAAGAAAAGAGGGAGGGATGGAGGAAGGAAAGAAAAAAAAAGAGAGAGAGATAGAGAGAGAGAGAGAAAGAGAGAGAAAAATATTGTTATTATTATTTATTTAGAGCTATTCCTGAGTGTATGACAAGAAACCAAATATCCTGCGGGTAGAGTGGGATTCTGTATCAAATGTGACACAATTATAATTCCCTAAATCACCACTGTGATTCCCGTTTCCTCCTCATATTCACACAAAACAGTCATGACAATAATGCCAGAGAGAGCTAGAGAAATGAAAAATGTCATTGGTGCACACTTGTATACACAAAGACGTGTGCATGTTCACACACATAGATAAACACGCATTTTAATTTTCATTGACCATAACCCACCCTCCCTGGGTTACTGGGTAAAACTACAGCCAATCATATGCCGCCCAGCGGGGTTCCGAGCTGCAGTCGGCACGGCAACAGCCAGAAATCAATACCAGGCCTCAGAGTGTGTGACCATACCAAGAACAAGCGCTTCAGCTGGGCACGCAGCTGAAGACGTCCCCTGAATTTAATATACATAACTGCGCACACACATATGCGCACACACAGTTAAATACAAAAGTATTGGGACAGTGACACACTCTGCTTTGGCTCGATAATCCAGTAAATTGGATTAAATGGGGGGGGGGGGTCTATGTATAAGGGTCGTAACGGCTGTAATACGTACATGGATATGGATATAAATGGACTCAAATTAAGGCAGACAGTCTGCACTTTAACCTAATATTCATATTTTATTTTAAATTAAATGCGCTGAGCCAAAACAACAAGAATTGAGTCACTGTCCCAGTACTTTTGCATTGAACTGTATATGTGAACTGTATATGTGAACTGTATATATACCACATTTCCACCACCAAGCTACACTGATAATTTACAGTATAAACAGCGTAAATATTCATGAGGATGTGACACTTAATGAAACAATCCCATAGTACAGAGCTGATGCTACAGATACCCTGGCTAGCGGGTTAAAAATACATATCTATCTGCCTTAATTAAGCAAGAATCCACAGCGGTAAAGTGGGGAAAATGTGCAGGCGTTCTCCAAGGAGTACTTCAAACATGCCGTTTGTTATCCAGGACCCACAGGCCCATATGCTTTAAGGACCGCTCTTTAAGAGGCACAGTCCCCCGAGGTCTTGCCAGTCTGCTAAACTTAGCATTTATGACTTCATCTGAATTTATTATTGCTCAAAAACTTCTACCTCTTCCCCACTCACTAGTGCTGTACCGCGGGAGGGGGGGAGGGGTATGTCGGATAGAAGGTAGACTCCAATTTAGGGCGGCTCCAATAATATAAACACATTCCAATTTTAATGAATGCAAAAACAAGGTCCTAGGATTGGGGCAGGCCTTACCTGAGAGACGGGGTATGAATAATTAAAGTGTTTGTGCCAGAGGCGGGGGGGGGGGGGGGGGGGGTAGCCTGCCTGCAGATGGGGAGCGTCCCCCGTCCCCCGTCCCCCGTCCCCCGATCCAACGCGACCTTCCCAAAAAGCAAGCACCTTTTTTAATATCTCCGGCGTTAATCCCTGTGACATGCTGTCTGTGCCTCTCAGTCAAAACGAAATGAACAGAACGCACACACCCTGAAAAACCATCAGCATATAGACAAACCATCACACAAAATGCATCTCTCTCTCTCTCTCTCTCTCTCAGGTTACATTGCATGCAACAGCTGGCAAAACCTGAGAGAGAGGGGGAAAAAACAAAACAATATATTTTTACCGTCTTCATAATATCACAATTTTGCATGCAGACTTTAACACAGTCCTCTCCCTGCCACCGGGGGCACAGCACCGAAAAGCTCATCCTGAACCGTGTGGAAAAAACGGAGAGGTCACTCTGACAGAGCGAGAGCCTCACTCTGCCTCTGGGAAACCGCTCCGGATAGCGTTCGCTCCGATAAACAGGCAAAGATGCCAACGAGAAACATCTCTGGATGCAAATCTAACTGTGACCCTCATCCCCGTAACCTTAACCCACTGCTGGGCTGCGTGTGCGGGCTCTAAACACGCTGTATTTCCAGCCTCCAGGCCCTACAACAGCCAACAATAAGGAGACTGGATGCAGATTTTTCTGTCCGCACAGTAATTCAGCCATATTCCACAGCATTCTGGGTACTATCAATACTGGCACCATTATTCACCTCAACAAAAACATTCCAATATATAAATACTCAACTACACGTGCCCTCTATGCAATCTGTCTGCTACAATCTGTCTGCTTACAAGATTGATAATTGAAAGCAATGCACACTTGTACCACATTTAACAGAACCTAGGCCTGCCATTTCAAAACAAGGGGACACCGGTTTCCAATATTTTTTCTATGCAACTTGGCCCTGGTAACACCATCAGCAAGTAAACGAGCAATTTAGCCAGCTTGATGGTGCGAAAATTAAGCGAGACGGGAAGGTCAAAGGTCACAATCACAGACTGCTTTTATGGCACGCGTTTCCGTGTCGGTGGAGCCGTCGACATCTCCCAACGGGCCACGGATATAAAAAAAAAGAAAAAAAAAAAAGAAGAGGCAGAAATCGCAGCGAAGCGTTCGCCCCTGAAGAAAAGTTCACACAGAGAGAGAAAACAACTTTTCCTGGCTCTCTCTGCGTGGCGGCGGAGAGAGAGGAGGGGGCGGGTCAAAGGGCCAAAGTCGACTCGCTGCGGGAGGACTGCGCCGAGATTAAGCTTCTGATTAGTTCTCAGGGGCCACCGATCACAGCCCTTTCTGCAGGGCCAATCTCGCTTGTTTCTTTGGGAGGAGGGGGGGGGGGGGGGGGGGGCAGGTCATCTTCAGCCTGTAACAAAAGTGATATAAACTGTATGATGGGGAAAATCTTATCTTACACTATTAACAACAGAGTGTGCAAAAACACTTATTGCTCTGCCGCATTAATGCAAATAATGCCAGACGGGAGATAGAAACTAAAAAAACCTGATAATTTTCATTTGTTTACAATACCAGAAATCCCTTTTTAGCTGAAGTTGCTTTTGGAGTTACAAGGCGTTGTGACTCATGTCTCTGAGCCAGACCAGTGTTAGCTTAGCTTAGCTTAGCACCCACAGGACCTTGCCTTGTTTCGCTTCTCTCACTGAAACTCACTAAGACTTAAAAAATAAAAAATAAATAAAAAAAGTGCTCAGGCATGTTGACTGATTTTTCTGGGGTGCACAAACTCTCACTGACAAGAAATATGATGGCGTGGTCCATAGCGTGGACGTGGCCCGTTCGTTATTGACACAAATGACAAGTTCAAAATAGGGAACCTTCCCAGGTGCCAAGCGCCCTGGAAACCTGAATATGTATAATATGATGTTCAGGTAGACGCCCAAAACCGGTGAAACGTTAGCTTAAATAGCTTAAACTTTCACTTTTAAGCTAGTAGTTTTTTTTGAGAGGTTTTCAAGGGGCACCCAGGTATGGGTTTGGGAGCACGCGTGTGCATGTTTGTGTGTGTGTGTGTGTGTGTGTGTGGTGGTTCTGTACTGAAACATTTCCATTCAGTGTCCCAGCTGAAAAACCCATGTGGCTTTTATCTCTGTCTCTCTCTCTCTCATACTCCCGGTTTCTGTTTGTTTGCCTGTGCGCTGCTATTCCCAATCACAGCCCCTCTTCCCCTATCTCCCCCTCCCTCTCTCTCTCCCTCTCTCCCCTCACACACTCCTTTCAGGTGCCCCCAGTTGGGGAGAGGCTCAGCGTTTTACCTGCAGGCTCCTCCACTTCTGACATGTGCCAAGCCCACACTCCCAGAGAGCCACTGTCATCTCCTCCTCTACCCCCCCCCACACCCCCCAGCCCCCTTCTGACACTTTCTTTGTGAACATAATATAAAATGCTAAATGTGTCTGTATAGAGGAGAATGAGAGACATATCTATAATAGAACCATATATACATATACAGTGCCCTGAAATGGGGGTCTGTGTGTAAAAACTGCGGTAATTTCTACATGGTGGAACCAAAATGTATAAAAATACCCTTTAATAAAAGTTGATAATCTGCATTTTAAGCACATTGGGTAAATTGGTCCAAATAACACCTCTTCTGTTTCTTTTCTGACCCTTGGTCACATACTCTTCTCCTCCTTTCCTCTCAACCACTCCGCTTGCATACAACAGCCTTCAGCCAACGGGTATGAGCATTACTGGACGGCAGAAGAGATTATCAGATGTTTGCCACCTCTTACAAATGGGCAAGAATTACCTGGAGAAATCGCCATTTAGCCTGAGTAAAGAAGGAGAAAAGGAGTCCAGTCACCTGCTTTGAGTAAACTTTGGGGGCACTGGCTGGCCTCTCTGAACAGGGGAAGGGTTGGGAGTCAGACGAGGACAGAGGGGTCACTTTGCCCCTCCCGTCCCTGGGCAAGGGGGCAGTGTCATGCCCCTGGGGGCTGGGGAAGCAATCATCCGCACCCCCGGAGGCCCGGAGGCCCGGGACAGTACAAAGGCCTTTCATACCCCCCCACCCCCCCTCATCCCACCCCCTGCACAAATACAAACACCACTGCTGTCCTGCAGTGGGCGCTCTCGCTTATATTTCACAGAGGGAGAGATGGAGGGAGAGAAAGGGAGGGAGAGGGAGAGAGAGAGAAATGAATACGCTGATTGAGAGACAGTATGTAAGAGAGTGTCAGTGTATATGAGGCCTGCATGTCTAATTAGCCTCACATGTTCAATATGTCATAGTTGTTTTATATTTCACACGTTACACACTCTGTATTTACTGCTTTGGACAGTGAGAGTGTGAAAGGGAGCTTGAGAGCGTGTGAGAGTAAGACATGATGATGAAATACAGTCTTGAATTTTTTTACTACCCCTTTTTATTCATGATCTAGCGCCATATTTCTCTCGCTCTCTCGTGACAGAAATACTGAGCCCAAGTACCTGCTTCCAGGTAACCAGAGCAGTCTGCCGTGCAGGGCTCACCTCCAGAATGACACTCACTGCATGAAAAGAGGAGTTTCTGGAAGATATCTGACCTGTTCAATTTCAGTGAAATTTGCCAAATTTGCTAACTCTGACCTGTTCAATTTCAGCGAAATTTGCCAAATTTGCTAACTCTGACACCTTTCCATAAGAAAAAGCTGGATCTAAGCAAAGATACTCAACTCCAACACCTTTCCATAAGAAAAAGCTGGATCTAAGCAAAGATACTCAACTCCAATACCTTTCCGTAAGAAAAAGCTGGATCTAAGTAAAGATACTCAACTCCAATACCTTTCCATAAGAAAAAGCTGGATCTAAGCAAAGACACTCAACTCCAGTACCTTTCCATAAGAAAAAGCTGGATCTAAGCAAAGACACTCAACTCCTACACCTTCCTATGAGATCCAAGTGAAACGCATTTAACTTCCCAACGCAGGAATTAACTTTCTCTCAGCCTGGTGCGTAATGGCTCAGATCTGTGCCCCATTGTCACTTTTCTTTTTCAGTGTCTGTAAAAGGAAGTGATGATCATTCCACAGCTGTTCCTCATGGGGAGGGGGGGGGGGGGGTGTCAGGGCCCTTCAGCCATAGGGACCTCACCTCAGGGGGTTTTTGGGAGCGGGGGGCTCGGTGGGGTAGTGGCAGGGCCTCCTCCCTCTCCTCATTATGCCTGTCCGCCGCCCTCTTTCCAGGGGTTTCTTTTGAATGAGGGGCTCTGTTCCCCGTCTCAGTCAGGGGGGACCCTTAATCACGCACCCCCTGTCACCGGGGCCTTTCTATGCGGACACCCCCCCCCGGGGCACCCCTGCCCCTCGCCCCCACCTCTGTCCGGACTCTTTCTGTGGCCCCATTGTATACCCTTTCTATGGCTATCCGCTGGAGGTAAAGACACCACAATACCGGTCCTCAAAGTCACCGCTGGGTCTTTTCATTTGACAGGGGCTGTATTCTAGCAACGGCCTGCGCAATGCTTTACATCCGCAAATTGCTAAGCGTTAGGACGTTTGAATATTCCGCGACTCCCCCGCATTTTGACATTTGAATGGTAGAAACCGCTCTTTTCGACCTGACAAGCGTCAGAGGCCAGGGTCCAGGACACTGGCCGCCGGCTCTGCGCTGCGCGCGGCTGATCCGGGGGGTGCCGGGAGGCGGTCTCAACCTCCGCTTGGACGACGAACCCCGAAGAGGACGAGCTGAGGCGTCCGCGGCTTCCGTCATACAGGTAATTAACCTGGCCGACCCCAGCAGACAAGAACCCGTCTCGCGGGAGAGAGCCGCCCTCCATCACAGTGGGACGGTGGGAACTAGCGATTAGCACATCTTCTGCCATTGACCGCATTGTTTTGTTTCATATTTGGGACGGGAGAGGGGGGAGAAATTTCTAAATATCCACTCCATATTGAGCACAACACTCCAGCCATAACCTGTTTTTAAATTTAATTATTTAGTTATTTTTACACCTGGTTTAAAAATCACTCCCTGTTTCAGACAGCATGTCTCAAGCCAATTATTGGTATATCAGATGCCTTTATCAAGGGCAACTTGTCAATACAGTTTTACACATCGAACGCCTCCCGACCCGCGGATACGATTGGATTTAACTTTGAAGTCCAAAGCGAGGCAGCAGTAATTTCCTTTACACTACCTCTGCAAAACAGTGGCCCACGCGACAAAAAGTACCACTCCAATTCCGTATTAAATTAAATAAAGCAGAACTTCAGCGATAAACCCGGTGTAAATTTAATTTGTTGCTGCAAAATAACGAATGACTTACAAAAAAGTAGCAAGCGCTACTTTTAGTCAATGCAATTAGAAGCTGTTAATTTTCTTGCAGTCTTAGCGGAGTTTATCAAAGATTTCCTCGTGGTTTGTCGAGTTCAGCCGTTTCTCGGTTTTCTCACAGTCTGTCTGATCACAGCAATCAACAACATTACAGAAACAAACACTTGCGCTTATTTGGGAGCCAAAAAGCTAAAAAGAAACATTTTCTGAAATCAGACATTTGTCGTAAAAATGTAAAACTGGATTAAGGAGTTACAAACAACAATCTTGTGGACCTACTGCCAAAACCCATAAGACCCCAGACTCAACAAACTACAACAGGCTTTGTCCTTAATACTGAGGAGTGTGCGAGTGTCTTCCTCATCCAAACAGGATGTGCATTCCTTACTTTCTTGCACTTTGAATGCAATTAATAAAATGGCTAACTGGCTCTAGCTCTAAACTAGTTGCCACAATTTGCTGTTATCGTCTGTTGGGTGAAGCGCGTGAGATGTACTCTCTTTTGGGTGAAGTGTGTGAGATGTACACTCTGTTGGGTGAAGCGTGTGAGATGTACACTCTTTTGGGTGAAGCGTGTGAGATGTACACTCTGTTGGGTGAAGCGTGTGAGATGTACACTCTGTTGGGTGAAGCGTGTGAGATGTACACTGTTGGGTGAAGCGTGTGAGATGTACACTCTGTTGAGTGAAGCGTGTGAGATGTACACTCTGTTGGGTGAAGCGTGTGAGATGTACACTCTGTTGGGTGAAGCGTGTGAGATGTACACTCTGTTGGGTGAAGCGTGTGAGATGTACACACTGTTGGGTGAAGCGTGTGAGATGTAGACTCTGTTGGGTGAAGCGTGTGAGATGTAGACTCTGTTGGGTGAAGCGTGTGAGATGTAGACTCTGTTGGGTGAAGCGTGTGAGATGTACACTCTGTTGGGTAAAGCGTGTGAGATGTACACTCTGTTGGGTGAAGCGTGTGAGATGTACACTCTGTTGGGTGAAGCGTGTGAGATGTACACTCTGTTGGGTGAAGCGTGTGAGATGTACACTCTGTTGGGTGAAGCGTGTGAGATGTACACTGTTGGGTGAAGCGTGTGAGATGTACACTCTGTTGGGTGAAGCGTGTGAGATGTACACTCTGTTGGGTGAAGCGTGTGAGATGTACACTGTTGGGTGAAGCGTGTGAGATGTACACTCTGTTGGGTGAAGTGTGTGAGATGTAGCTACAATCTGGTGGGTGAAGCGTGTGAGATGTAGCTACACTCTGTTGGGTAAAGCGTGTGAGATGTACACTCTGTTGGGTGAAGCGTGTGAGATGTACACTCTGTTGGGTGAAGCACGTGAGATGTACACTCTGTTGGGTGAAGCGTGTGAGATGTACACTCTCTGACGTACCTGTGAAGCAGACGGGGCATTTGAAAGTCCCCCCCATGCCCTCGAAGCTGTGCTCGATCAGGTGGCACTGAAGCTTGGCCGGGGAGTCGAAGGTCTGGCTGCACAGCTTACACTCGTGGTTCAGTCCTTCCTCTGCAGAAACACAGAACACATAATCAATTCATCAATAGACCAAACAATAAATCAATCGATCTTCACTTTTGTTACACATTTTTCACACGGACTTTCAGACTTTACCCTTTAATGTCCCAAGGGAAATTTTGTTTACAGCAAGAATAAAACATACAACATAGAAATCATATAAAAAACGTAATAAAGACATAACAATTAATACAAGGCTAAAACAAAACAAAATAATCAACACTCAAGGGAATCACTCCAACCCAGGTCACCTGGGTTACGCAGGTCACATTTAAAATTTTCGTTTTGCCAGAAAAAGCCCTCAATTGAACTCAAGACACAAACATCTGTAAGCCCTGTGATTGCACAAAAATATGTTCCTCTTTGTGCTACAAGCATGACTGCAGAAGTGCCTATCAGGAAAAGGCAAGAGAGACACAGTGGACTTCAACGGCTTCGGGTGCATAACCAAACTGGATAGTGTGAAACAGCTGACATTCTGGCTCAGAAGCGTACTGGATAATGTGACATTTTGGCTCTTTGCGCCTCTGCTTGATGTCAGCAGGTGGCACTTTAATTGATGGGGCTCCATGTGTACTAATCAGGTGAGGTAATACAATGTAAACACTGCGGTCAAACAAACTGGAGAGCCACCCTGGTATTTTTCAGCCTCTTCCCCAGCACTGGGGCTGGAGTTAGGAGTTTACAGTAAAATGAGCACCACATCTGCACATGGAGTTCAAATCACACCAAAAAGGTATTCTGGTGAAAAGGCCAGGGGCTACATGAAAATTAAGCTCATAAAGTGTTTGACCGGACATGCAAAACCTGCTTCAGGCACATAACACATAAGATGATATACAGTATACTGCACATGTAAGTAGGTAAGAGAGTGTCGGAGTAAGTGTTTCCAATCTGATGTTCAGGTATGTGTAACACCTGTGTTGTGGCAACCAGATTAAACATCTATAGAACATAGAAGTGTTTGGTTGTGTGTTACGGTGATCTCATCTGGCAAAAAATAAACCCAATGAGAGCGCCTGGTCTTGTGTTTTTATCAATAAAACTCATAAAGAGCCATCTAATCACTCTGCACTCTCAGTGTGTCCAATGAGACGCTCTCCTCTCGGCCTGGTTTGGATTTGGTATTTATTCAATTGTTCTGCCGCTCTTCGAAAATTAGTTTGATCTCTTAGAGAAACGACACACTTGCACAAACGTCAAATAACAATAAGAGCAACGCAATGAGCAGGGAGGCACCCGGGGTGAACTTTAAAGTCACGTGACGCAGGGCCCACGCTAATGTAGAGAGACCGTTCAGCCATGGGGCGGAATGTACGGTGCGAGCGGCTGGTCGGTACTCCCGCGGGAAATTTGGCAGCAGCGTTAACAGGAACGGGAATAAACATTCAGTTTGGTGGTGTAAAAAAAGATAAAAATATGGAATTACCACTAAAGAGGAAGGAGAAGTTCCAGAGTGTCTCTCAATCTATAGCCACCCCCCACCACCCCCCCATGCCGTGACACAGCAAGGAAGCAGAGGCAGAGGTATCAACTGCCACACGCACATAACGCTTATAATCCACACGTCCGTGAGAGCCGTCCTTTCAGAAGCACTTAGCGCCAAGTAAGCAGACACAGCTAACAGACTTAGGAACCTACTGCAAAGCACTGAAGGTACTTGTTTTGACAGCGTGAAACACTTGGAAATGCCATCTGATCAGTCTTGTTCTGAGGGGAGACAAACGGCCTCACTGGGAAACCTGCCCTCGCTTGTGAAACAATAGTGAACTCCTTGTGTGGCGTGCACAGGAACTGCTAGAAGATGTACTATAACCGTATGACATGCGTATCCACACACACACGCACACAAAAACAAAACTACACAAACGATATTTTAAGTTCAGACGAAGCGCTGAAACCCGCCGGCCGTTGTTGAGGACGCTTGTCCGTACGTGAACCTTCACTGTTGACGTGTCTGAATTATTACGCAGTCCAAACCCCGCCGCCCCTCCTTCATGCCCATCTACTCTCATTTTATACCCCACTGTGATGCCCCCCGCCCCCCCCCCGCTATGCCCCTGCTGGCATTCTAACACACCATCCTTAATTTATCAGGCCTGGCAGTTGGTGGGCACGGGGTGGTGCTCCAGGATGGGTTGCCAGACCTGTGAAAAGCACCCCCGCCCCAAAAAAAATAAAAATTTGTAAAAAACAGCCGTGCCAGGCCCTCGGCTAGCCCGTGGTATCTGGCAACGGGACGGATACGCGGAACAAAACTAAGCAAAATACGGCGAATTCCAGGGCACCCCGCCGCTGAAGGCGAAACTAGCCTAAGGAGTTGGGACAGCACGTACCGGCACTGAAAGATCCCCACGGGCGGTCGCGGCTACCCCGCTATGGTTTTGGCGAGCCCGGTTCCAAAGACCCCTCGCTGGCAGAAGCATTGTGAATCAGTGGCTCACGACTTACTGAGGGACCAGAGTTACCTCAGCACTCGGCTCTTCAGTTCAGTTTGTCTAGGGCAGAATAATGAGATGCGGTCTGCGGCCTGACAAAGGACATAACAGCAACGAGATGGGCTCACCAATACAGTACAGTAGGGCACTTCAGAGCCGAAGAAAAGGACAAATGGGATAGAAACTGGTTCACCAAAAAAAAAAAGTTAATATAGACAATTTAGACCCTTAGGCCCAAACTCCAAATTTTCTGCAAATAGATCGGGGGGGAAAAAATCTGCCACCTTCATTAAAAAGATCTATTTTCAGTCGATTGAAAAATAAAAAAGTCTATCTGCCCGAGCTCTGGGGCCCGCTCGAAGAAACGTGGACAATCTGTGTGAAGCAGACGGGTTCAGTTCTGTCGGGAAGCGAACGGGCAGAACTTCAGAACCTCCGTGACAGGATGTATAATGCAGTACAAACCTGTCAGAAAAAAAGATGGAAAATGAGAAAAGGCAATAACAAGCCGGGCGGGCCCGAGCTCTCAGCTTCCTGTCCTGTTTTTAATGAGACGTTCAGGAGAAAACGCGGCTCGCTGGCGGCAGCGGCGGTTCAAATCAGGGCCCGGCCTTTCAAAGCAGAGAGCTTGCGAGGTTATACCCACGCACGGTGCCTCACAATTCCCTTCTATTGCCTCTCGCCTTTATTTGATGTGACGTCGTTGCTTGGGTTGGCCACTCTCTGTACAATGGGGTCGCTTAGTGTTACGCAGCCGACCGACGAAACTAACAGATCGTCCGCTATTTTTCTTTTCAGTGCAAACCCTGGATCGGACAGATCAAGATATTAGATTGCACTTTTTCAGCGCCTGTGCTGCTGTTGTTTGAAGTTATGAGTCTCGTGAGTGCTCATAATGAGAAAAAGTGAGCGTATGCTAAATCAACCCTATTTTGAAGCACGCCTCCCGATACTCATAGCCATCCCAGAGGATATTATGTACTCGTGTGATTGAATATAAAATATTTGAATTCCGTATATGCTAGATAAGAGGCATATCAGATTGTTTTTAATGCGCCGTAATACTGCAATAAACATTATTAATATCTCAGACTGACTTTGTAATTGTGTAATATCTTAAAACACGCACAAATAAATACACTGCCTGGCCAAAAAAATAAGTCGCACTCTCTAATATTTCGTTGGACCGCCTTTAGCTTTGATTACGGCATGTATTCCTCGTCGCATTGTTTCAACAACCTTATGCAACGTCACAACATTTATTTCCGTCCAGAGTTGCATTCATTTTTGGCCGAGATCTTGTATTGACAACGGGAGAGTCAAACCACTCCGTAAAGTGTTCTCCAGCACATCCCAAAGACTTTCAATGGGGTTAAGGTCAGGACTCTGGCGGCCAATTCATGTGTG
Organism: Synaphobranchus kaupii; assembly: GCA_029718625.1. NCBI lineage: Eukaryota > Metazoa > Chordata > Actinopteri > Anguilliformes > Synaphobranchidae > Synaphobranchus > Synaphobranchus kaupii. Next base: position 12,114,764 of record CM056394.1, read on the forward strand.
AAAATGATTCCTCATGCTCCCTGAACCACTCTTTCACAATTTGAGCCCGATGAATCTTGGCATTGTCATCCTGGAATATGCCCATTGATGGGATAACCTGGTCATTCAGTACATTCAGGTACTCAGCTGACTTCATTTTATTGCTGCATAACATTGCTGAGCCAAGACCTGACCAATTGAAGCAACCCCAGATCATAACACTGCCTCCAGAGGCTTGTACAATTAGGCACTATGCATGACAGGGGCAACGGCAACTTTTTTTTTGGCCAGGCAGTGTATATATACAAGTACATAGTCCATTTTACAAAACATTTGTCATAAAAGCTTCACAGCACATCTGCCTAAAAACCTCACAAAAACAGAAGAAATCTTGGGAGGGACAAGACCCCATAGGGGAGCCTATCTTCCTCTGGTCGGCTCAGTGTGTGATCCATGGCAACCTTATTCACAAGCATTTTCAATTTTCACAAAACCTTCCAGAAAACAAACAGTAGGATAACTTGTTTGTAATATCGGCTGTTTTCTCCTGTGACGTACAAAGAAAATATTTGCAGCAGAAAAAAACAAATAATAATTCAGAATCCATCAGATAATTCTCACACTTTATTAAAATAGACCTCTGTGTGCAATCAAAGTGGCGGCAACTTAACACCAACGAACAGTATGTTTAACATAGTGTTAACTGTTATAGCTTATGCTCACAGCATAATTGTGGATTTAACATTTTAATTTTCATTATTTTAACATTTAGCATTTTCAGTGGCCACTGTAATAAGAGGAACCCTTTTCTCCTACCTCAGGTTAATTATTTTTCTGGTGTGTGCACTCTATAGGAAAATGGAAACAAATGGAGGAAGGTATTGCAGTTTCAACTTGGCGATATTGAAAAGGGATTTCATGAAAACCTGCTAATACGTGAATATGCCATTTTGAGTTATTGTGAACACGGTCATGTTGACTTATTAGAAAGAAAATGAAAAAGCTACATCAACGGTGTTTACTAACTTTAGCCCATTAGCAGCATACCTGTGTGGTTCACAAACAGAGACCGTATGCACTGGACATGTGACCCTTTGTGCCTGACTGGCTCTCAACCAGGCATGAACGACTGCTGATTGGCCGAGCAGTTGACCCGAGAGTGACCTTGTGGTTTCAGAATGTTCTGAAAACTGAATTCTATTCTTTAATTAGTGCAGTTTAGCACAGTATTATACTCCATCTGTACATTTCAGTTTAAATCCTGTTTATAAACATTAATTGCGTACATTACATCTGCAGTTCAAGTGAATAGGCCTGAAAGAAAGAAAATCAGTGGCCTTTGTGTCCAGATGGATGGTGGACTTTTCGACCTTCCTGAATCAGTACGCTCGCTTGTTTGCCAGTTTTACAATTGGTTCAACATTAAATCCTTCCGATAACAGAGGACAAACCCCTGCTCAAGTGGGAAAAGGCAATTCAACCAGGCCAGCACGAGACTGACCCCTGGAGGCGGAAAGGCATTCGAGCGGCTTCACGCCCGTTAAGACGCTGCCCACTCCAAACAACAGCGAAATGACGGCTAACCGTTTAGCGCTCACGGGACCCACAGGCCCTTAAACGGCACACGGAGGGGCGGTGAGGGTATGTGTGTGTGCGAGAGTACACCTGCTTAAATGCTCTTTTCGGTGCGGGGACCGGTCCGGGGGAAAGAGCAGGTTTTCTGGGCGAGGCGGGCAGCGGTAAAATAACGACTCGGTTCCAGCCGGGCGAAAGCCATTAGCGGCGCGGCAGCAGAACTCTGTCACGCACCCATACAGATTATTAACCCCCTGCAAATGAGTTTGGATGGAGACGCGGACCCATTAAGTAAATAACACTCAGCCCATAACCCGGCACGGCCGCCGGGCCGCACAGACACGCGCTGACTCAGGACATCGCCGCCGTCTCCCAAACGCCCGTAAAGCACCCCGTCCCGGACGCTGGTGGACCATTCGGGCGGGGGGGGGGTTTGGTGGGGGAGAGGGGGGGATGCGGGGGAGGGTGTCACCTGGCGCGGGGACTCATCCGTGACGCGGCGCAGGCTGTTTCCGGGGCCCGCCGATGCCAGCCGGGCCCCCTGTATGACTCTTCAGTTGGGCTCTCAAACCAGCTGTGACCCATCAAGGCAGAGAGGCTCCAGGTGGGGTGTTAATGGAATGGCCTATTGTATAAATGAGCAGAGCTACCACCACCACCCCCACCCCACGCCATCACACACACACACACACACACACACCCCCACACACCACACACGCACACATCCATAACCAATGAGCAGAGCAGACACAAAACATCCACCCACCAGATTTTTTATTCCCATTCACAGGCTATTTGCTATGTATTTACGATCGGCTGAACCTCACGCCCACACAGACACATGCATACACACGCACGCATACACAAAGCCCCTTTCTCTCTCTCAGACACATGTGTGTTCTCTTTCTTTCAAACACAATCTCACGCACACACATATAATATTATTTATCTTCGTCTCTCTCTCTCTCTCTCTCTCACACACACACACTCACACACGCACGCACGCACACACACACACACACACACACACACACACACACACACACACACACACACACACAGGGTTTCTCACACACACACACACACACACACACACACACACACACACACAGGGTTTCTCTCACACACACACAGTCACACTCAAACACATTCTTTCTCTCTCCGTCCCTCTCTCTCACTCTCACACAAACACACACATTATAAAAACATGCGGTTATGGTAAGTGGCCCGGGCCTCAAAGCTTGGGCGACAGTCAGCTCCGATCAGACATAGACAGTTTACCCGGCGACGTAAATCTGACAGCGAAATTTTCACAAGCACAAACGGAGCAGATGGAGACATTTGTGCGGCCACAGTTGTGCGTAACCTTTAGCGCCGACCGCTCTGATTATAACATCACCTGCTGTTAGCAAGCTAAGAGCAAACAAACACACGGACCCTGCACCAAAATGGCTCCTCTCATAAAAAAAATAACCTTCCTGTGCCAAAGGAAACACACCGCCATGGGGAGCAAGCTCTTCAAATGGCCGTGTATCGGATGAGTTAGATACGTCCGATTCTCTACAGGGAGAACATGTGGAAAAAATCAGATTCTAAAATGTAGCATTTTTTTTTTTTTTTACTGTATGATGGATTTTTAAAAACACGCTTAAAAATAGCTTGCCTAATTTGTTGGTGGTACTGTACGTATGCGATTACAGCGAAACTAATTCCATTACTTGGAAGACAAAGGAAGAAAAACAATTTAACCCTTTATTTCTTCTCCGATGGCGACTATTCTGCTGTAGCCTCAATTCTAGAATCTTTGTGATGACAGTACTCGTAATGTTAAGAATAATTTTTCAGAGCATCTGTTGTATATCAAAAAGGAAGGTGCAGTAAATATTCACTTCCTTTTTGATATACAAAACACATATATGTACCAATAACGTGTCTGTATGTTTGGGCAACTGGTTCATTGGGGTTTGGGTATAGGCGTAGGGGGGCACGGCGGTCACAGGGTTTTCGTGTAACAAATCCAAGACAAAGCAGTTATTTTTCTTTAACAAAAGTTATATCTCTCTTCCTTAACAAAAAAATAAAAATAAACCCTGACCATCCCACTCGATGTGACCTTCCACCCAGGCCATAGCTGTAAACAGGATTCCTGTCGCTATAGTTACAGTGCCCTCAGATGGCCAGTGCTGCTTGTGCAAGATGCGGTCACAGCTGACTTCAGCGGCCCCCAAACTGATCTCAGATCAGAACTTCAAAATGTCTGCTTGTGTCCGTTTCACTGCACGCGTGTGTGAATGTCCATCTGCGTTTGCTTAAACATACAAATGTGTGTACGTGCATGAGTCTGTGTGTGTATGTGTGTGTGTATGCACACTACCACATCACATCCCCCTCCTCCCTAGCTGAAATTATCGTGTGGGGGGGGGGTGCTGATTTACGGTAATGGAGGTCGGATCACACTGGCAGTACGTCCTTAGTGGGAGCTGAAAAGAAGTCAAATGTCTCATCTGGCCCTCGCCTACGGCCCCCCCCGGGCGAGCGAGCTCACTTCCTGACACCTCCCCTGGCTCCCTGCAGCCCGACCAATCAGCAAGTCCGCCAGGGAGCCCGGCCTCGCTCCGCTCGCAACACTCTGTGTCTAGTTATAGAGCCACTGGGGACGGCCTGCTCTCTCTCTTTTTCCTCTCTCCCTCCCTCCCTCTCTCCCTCCCTCTCTCCCTCCCCTTCTCTCCCCACCACCCGAAAAGTCCTCAAGATGAAAACTGTTATTTTTCTCTTCCGGCGAAGCGACCGCGATATCAGAGGAGAAAAACTATAACAAATACGGGTTGCATCTCTCTCTCTCTCACTCTCTCACTCTCTCACTCTCTCACTCTCTCACTCTCTCACTCTCTCACTCTCTCACTCTCTCACTCTCTCACTCTCTCACTCTCTCACTCTCTCACTCTCTCACTCTCTCACTCTCTCACTCTCTCACTCTCTCACTCTCTCACTCACTCACTCACTCACACACTCACACACTCTCTCTCACTCTCTCTCTCTCAGGTTACGCACAGTACAGCTGGCTGATAACTCTCTGGAAGACGGGAGAGAGAGAGAGAGAGAGCGAGCGCAGAGAACGTTCCTGAATATCAGCCTTTGCTCTCCGCGTAACGGGATGCGTTTATACGCCTCGGGAGGCCTGAGGGGGAGGAAGAGGGGGGTGATTTAGGATGAAGGCTTTCCGTGACAATGTGGTGCCGGTGTCACTGCCAGAATGACTGCGTTTCAGGGCCTGTGAAAGTCAGCGCAGCTGGGAAACAACTGACTGACATTCACTGTGCGTGCGAGTATGCTCGGATGTGTGTGTGTGTGTGTGTGCGTTTGTATGTGCGTGTGCGCACGCGAGTGTGTATGTGCACATGTGATTGGGTAGGACTGTGTTTGTGCGCGAGTGCGTGTGTGCATGCGTGTGTAAGTGTGCGTTTGCCTGCAGGGATGACAGGCCTCAGAGACGTTTTTAAAAATCAGACATTTGACAAAAATGGAGTTTAAAAGCTGCGTACAGCTTAATTAAAATGTCTAGCCTGTCTGCACTGGTCGAGACGCAAGCCCCCCCCCCCACCTCCACTGCTGCCGACAATACTGTCGAGGCCCAGGAACAGTAACAAGGAATTCATTATCAGTTTCAGCACTTGGCACGGGAACACAGGAGTCTGATACACAGATTTATGCATTTCTCTGGGGCTCTAGTGAATCTTTAAGCAGGCTTCTCCTTAAAGGGATCCGCACGACGGCGGCGTTCAGGTTCGATCGCCACGGCGACGTCCAAAACGACGGGGAGACGACCCCGCCGACGGCGCTCGGTCGCCGAGGCCTTTCGGCGCGGAAACGGTGTCGAACCGACGCGTGCGGAAAACGGAAGGCAGAGAAGGTACCGCGCGCCCCGAAAAAAAAAAAGCGAGAGAAAAAAGGAGAAGAAGAAAAATATGGCATCCATTAAAATTCAACAAAGCCGCGTGACATGCTACAGTCCGTGGAAATCCGAACTGCGAGTGTTCTTCCCAGCGAAAACATCTGGATCCGTTAGAGAGAGAAGGTACGTGATTACAAAGGCCAGATGCTCGGCTAATAAACACGTATTCACCTGATTCTGAGACTCTCAGTGTGTCTCCAAAACATAAAAGATGCATATGTTTTGAAGCGAGAAACATCAAACACACTTGGAATTTTTTTGCAGTTATTACTGTAATGAGTAGCCTAAATTAACACCGTGTATGAAAACATTTTTACTACCACTGGCACGCACCACTTACTCCCCCCAACAAACAAAACACGACCGTAAACCTAGCATGGTTACTGCGGTTGATATCCAATTCCACAATGCACTGTGTGGTGATTGGACCGTGAAGACGCAATTATTGTAAAACAATGGATTTTAGAATCTCAAAAAGGAGGAGGGGATTTTGGCACAAAGTAGCCAATCAGGTTGAGGCTGATAGGAGAGAGATATGAGGGAACATATATCAAAGGAAGGAGACGGGGTGTCATTTTCAAACATCGCAAAGATTTGTTGGTCCAGTCATAAGAGGGGCCTGTTATGACAAGCGACTTTATCCTGTTTTCCAGCTAAAGACAGAACTCAAAACCACTCTGTAACTCTTCAGCTACACCCCCAGAGTCTCAGAGGATCTGTCACAACATTGGCCTATGGCATCTTGACTCTAAATAGCTACTTGTGGCGCCCGCATCTAAACGAGAAACACAGCTTGCGTTGCATATCGTAAAAGACGCATGCTGATATCCCCGTTTGCCTGAGCACTAAATCAAAGGGACAGGAATCCAGAGAAAACGTAGAGCACCCGAGTTAGAAGTGTAATGCCAAGATGTTAAGAAGCATCATCGCCGAGACGATGCGGTTCGCACTCCAATTAAAGGTGTCTGACTGAACCAATCAGAGATAACTTCCCCCTTCGCATGCTGCCTAATCTAGTCCATCACAAATTAAAAGCCTTCTGAGGCTTAAAAGCAAATTAAAAGCCCCCATCTTCAGTCCAAACCAGCTTCAGTACCTCAGTGTGCTTTTCTTGTCGTCATCCCGAGAATAGCCCAGGCATTTAGGGGGCTCGGAATCCTTTGTTGAGTCTGACCTGTGGCCTGCAAGCCCGTTCTTCAGGTCCATAGCCTTACGGTACTAGCCTGACCAGGTTCATACCCCATGTCATCCGACTTCCAGCGCATACACACACACACACACACATGCGCACGCGTGCACACACGTTAGCAAACAGATTGATGACTGTATTTTTCAGGCTAATTCTGGGGGGTTAGTCTTGGAGAAGCCACTTAGCCGAGTCAACGCATTAAAACAAAGCAAAGGGCCTCGGTCTACTTTTGTATCTGCTGAGAATGACTTTCTCAGCGTGGGCTTAGTACTCGGAACAAAAGGACCTTACAGGCTCCCACTCCAGGGCCACTTTTGTTTCTGTGCACTTGTGCCTACAAATAAATGGACCTCTTCCTCTTGGAAATGCAATGTAGCACATACACCATTACTTTATATTGTTAAAAAGGACATGTATACTAATATTATTAGTATATACAAAATAGCGCAGCACGGTAGCAGCATAGTATGTGGGGGGGGGGGGGGGGGGGGGGGCATAGTGCAGGGCGGCGACAACAGTGACAGTTGCTGAATTGAGAAAGTCATCCATCAGAAAGTACAGATAAGTTTTAATCCATCAGAAAGTATGGTTAAGTTTTGACAATCGTACCTGTCAAAATTGAAATCAGATTTTAAAAAATATATATATATGTGTGTGTCATTCAAACCTGTATCTTTCAGATCTCAAGTAGCCGACAGTGCTTATGGAAGTACAATTGCAACAGAATGATTGGCATTTAATTTCTCTGTGTGGGTGGGGCTACTGCTTAAATGGCACAAACATGGAACAATAAGAACACATAATGACAAGAACAGGCCATTCAGCCCACCTAGGCTTACGGTTACACTACAGGCTAGTTTATCCAGTACTGCCACAAACCTAGGCCTCAAACTCCAGAGGGCCTGACAAGCCGTTTCACACACAGACGGCTCTCTGTGTAAGAAATAAATATAAAATAAAAATAAAAATAAACTTCCGGCACCAAATTGACCTTTCACTAATGTCCACCTATGCGCCCTTGTTGTACTGACAGAATTCCTGTTTGGAACTGATGCTTGGATACAGATTACTGGGATAATCACAGTCTTCCCTAAACCCTTTTTATTACCCGCGGTGAGTCTCTCGACATTCCGTGGCCCCGGTGAACCAGGGCGGTCCCGGAGGCCCGGTGCGCGAATGCCGGACTTCTCAATTACTCAATTAGCTCAATCGTCTACATGGTTTGACACTTGAGGGGTTGTCAAGGAAACCTCACGTCTAGGAAAAAGTTTTTTTTTTTTCTGGGTTATCTTTATTTTCATATATCGTGATGGTGACGGAGAATAAGGCTGTTATCCCATTCGCTGGATGCAAGTGTGACTACAGCAGCACTATAACCCCGTAAGCTTACAACACTTCATGCCTTTAGCTCATCTTTCAAACTTAAAGAGTGAGAATAAAGGGCTTAAAGTAAGGGGATTGATGGGCTGACATACACAATAAATACTAGGAACTGCACCTCAAAGGCAGTGGTCAGGGGAAACAAAATCCATCTATCACAGCAGCAGTAATCAGGAAGACAGGATTCATAGGAGACGGTCTCGCAAAGGTTTTACAAGACGCCGGATACACAGTTTATTATTTCTATTTTTTACGATACGCGGTTTAACGGGGTGCGGTACGACCCTCAAACTGGTGTTGGGCGGGTAGATCAACTGTCAGCTAGCATTTGAAATATCTCCAGGCAACGGATTCTGTCACCATTGCATGCTTAGACAAAACCAAAGCTTCTTTTTTTTAACCATTAGCCCTATTACACAATGGTGAGTCAGGACCATATCTTGATGGTAAGGACCTAGGTTTAACAGCTCACTCAAAATATGCCACTTTGTACCATAGAGTCCCGTCAGCATTGGGTTTTATTTGGGTCAGACGGAAGACTGCCCCCTACTGGCGGTCTTAATGGATACTGCCACGATAGATGTACAGGGATGTAAATGGATGATATGCACACTTCAAAATCAACTTTCCTGAAATAAAGGATTCAATAAAAAACAAAATAATAACATCAGCTTTTCAAGAGGTGCCAGTAGAGGGAGTTGAGCGTTACATCTCTTTCCACCTTCAAAATGGACGCCTAAACTATCAGGGCAAATTATAATTTATACATATTATACATACACAGAATATATAGCATATATACGAGTAAGCTTCCTTACGTTTCGCCGGAACAGATGCAATATTCTGCTAGCAAAGGCCTCGATTCCTGCAGGCTCTTGAAAAATATTGGCTATGTTTGGGGTGGGGTGGGGGGGGGAGGGGGTTTGGGGGGCGCACTGGTTTGGCCGGCACCCCAGAATCCCGCCCAGCTTGGCCTCGTCCCCGCTGCATCTCTACTCGTAATTATGAAACCTGGTGGACCCGGGCGGCACAGCCCCCCTCCCCACGCTGCTCTCTCAAGTCATTTAGAAAAGCCGCTCATATTTTAGACAAAAGGAGAGAGCATTTGGTGATAGAAAATTCATCATCAGGTATCTAGAGGCTTCTTAATAGAAAAGGCGATTCCCGCTGCGCGGCCCGGTGCCGGGCCCAAAACGCACATGCGCGGGACCAGCGAGGGGGGGCCGACACAGCGGGCCAAATGTCATTAGCATAATTTTATATAACACGGGGGGCCGCGCTGGAAATTTAATAGATCTGGGCAAATAAAAGGCAGACATTCCGGATAATGTTTTTTTCCCCCCCTTCTCCTCTGCCTTCCTCTTCCTCTCGGAGAGACGCGCTCTCTCTCTCCCTCCCCCGCCGCACCTCACGCTGGGAGAAAGAAGTTCATTACCTCAGCGGATTCGCGGTCGGCCCCCTTCTCTTTGACGGGGACTTCATTAGACGCGACGCTGGCTAATTCTGTGGGGGGGCCGGGAACGGCTCAGCGTGGGGGTGGGCCGGGGAGGGGAGGGGTGCGAGTTTCCCACCTTTTCACCCCCGCAAAAACAAGAAAACAAACCAGCTTTTTCCCCCCCACCTCCGGTCTTTGTGCCGGCCTACGGGCGCGCGCGTACCCGCGTTAGATTGAAACGTCAAGGACAGGTGCCACCAGATGAATGAAGAGACAGACAAAGAGATGGCTCGAGCGAATGACCAATGAGTAAAGACGGAACACTGGGCACACGGCCTATCAGCTGCCTCATCAGGAGGAGAGCGAGAGGGGACGGCCGGTTCGTAATCGGCCCCAGGCCCTCATGGAAGCCCTCACAGACGGGGCAGAGACGGAACGGAGCGGGAACGTCCCGGACCGTTGCCGGTCGGGAGGCGAACGGGATCGGGGTCCCGTTACCCTGGGGGACCGCGGCAGAGGAGGGTCTCGCAGACGGGAATGAGATCGGGAACATCCTGTTCTTTCATCAGCCGAGCTCAGGGAGGGCCTGACAAAACCCTGAGCGTCCAATTTCTCTGAGGACCGGGTTTGAGGGGGGGGGGGGCCTCTCTGTCAGGAAAGCGATCAGGAAACGTCCCATTGCTCAGTGGGTGGGGAGGGACTCTGGAACACAGGTATGCGGGCCGGCAGCAGCTCAGATACTGACTACAGAGACCTTGCAGCACAAAGCACTTTGGAATTGTATTGAGGCTGATGTTTCGGCTTGAAAATATATCCCATCCTGTAGATATACATGTCATATTTTAGTTGGCTCGATAGAACGTCGATATCAAAACACCAAGCAGATGTACCGTCTCACCTTCTGCAGTATTTATTATTATAAAGATTATTATTACTATGGTTCCTTACACAGGGAAGGAATATTGCGATGGACTATATGCGGCACCTTCTTTTAGCAACGGTCCGCGGCGTTGAGGAAAGCTTGGCGATGTGACTCGTTCCTTCCTCAAAGTACCCCCCCTCCACGTCCTGCCTGCCACCAACACCCCCCCCCCCCCCGATGACAACCCGCTCTGTATTGACTGTCACGCGCGTGGTGGGGGCTCCTCCTGATTTGTAATCTCGTCCGTCGAATGTGAAATCTCCGGCGGCGCGTCTCCGCGGGCGACTCCCCCCCCCCAGCCCCTCCCAGTTCCGTCCTGTGGGGGATTCTGCCACGGGACCTCCCGCCGGCCCTTCACAAACGTCCTCTTAAGGCGAGGAAGTGAACGCACCCTGGGGGGTCCCCTGTTTTTAACTTAGCCCCCCGCACGCGCTCTTTCCCGAGCCTGCTATTACCGCGGAGTGGATTGTGAGGGAGAAAAAAAAAAAAAACACAAAACGCACGACTGCAGAAGAAAGACACTCTTACCACAGCGGAGCGGGTAGTCGCATTATTGCCCATCCACTGTCACACGCTCACACGTAGAGAAAGAGCAATCTAGCACATTCCGGCGTAAGGTTAACATTACACACGAAAGAGTGCACCTCAAAACGTGTCGCGCGCATCAGAACTGTGCTGCTTATTGCCAATTTTCCATGCGATTTCATGCTAGCCGCATACCGTGGACTGCTTATCACAGTGTCATGTAATTTACAGTATTAACATGCGCAGAAGGGAAAATGTCTGTACGAATGGCAACAAACGACTCCTTTCTAATTCAAAGACACGTTTTGAACAGCATTACTAATGTGATCGATATATTTACTCCTCGGTGAGTCATGCATCATACACGAGAACAAATTTGCCCAATGACAAAAGAGCAGCATTTAAGACAGCCTTGTTGCCGTGGTTTTCAGCAGTTGCTATGGTAAATTTAACCAATTTCTCCATTCTCGCGGACCAAGTCACGGTTCCGTTATTTTAACCAGTCAGCCGAAAGCCATCACCGCTGTATAGAACACCAACGCCAACAGTAAGCACTTTAACTCACTCTCGATTGTAAGGTGCTGTTTGTATTAATGACAGTGAGTGTATGGTTACCTACAGGCCTTCATACAGGCCAGACCTTCACATAGGTTATGGAAAAATCATGAGTGCCAAGAACATTCAGTTCCGTTAACCCAGTGGTCCCCAACCCTGTTCCTGGAGATCTAACATCATGTAGGTTTTCACTCCAACCCTAACAAAGCCCACCTAATTGAACAGCTAAATATCTTGTTGAGCTGCTAATTAGTAGAATCAGGTGTGCCAAATTAGGGTGGAAATGAAAACCTACAGGACGGTGGATCTCCAGGAACAGGGTTGGGGGCCACTGCGTTAACCCCATTTGACCAGTAACGCTACCGAGAGACTGGTGAGGAATGGTGGTTTCGTTCAGCGCATTTTCTACCTCAGTCTCAGAAGGCCCAGCAGTCCTGAGTCTGTTGCACAATGCTATATGTTCAAGCACAATGTATATATGAGCCGTACATACATAGCCTACATACACAAACTTGACACTTCACAGAAAACAGAGACGACCCAAAACGACAGGCTTACCGTCTGCCTGTGCACGTATCCGTTTCACGAAGGCCATATGGCAATTGGACCCGTGTTAAATCATGGATGTTGCCGCTGCAAGGGGATCTTCCCTAGCGCAGCGGTATAGCTCCCGCGAACCATGCGCAGGGATGCGCGGCGCATGCAGGCATCCGACGTGCAGCCAGCGTTGGCGACGTGCCGGTCTGAGCCATATGGACAGGTGCATTATTAAAGCGGGGCTCTGTTCCGGCAGGTTCCGGAGCGGGGGTCTCCGCAGGCCGGCTCGGCTGATTGACGGCACGGGTTCTTCAGCCCCTCTTTTCCGAGCGGTAAACGGGACCGGGGCTCAGCTCATCAAAGGACAATCAAGATATGTACTTAACTTTGGCGTAATAAATTATGTTTTTTTTTTTTTTTTCCCCCACACAGCACATTTCGGCTAGTACAGCGATCAGCAATAGCGTGCGTGTAGAATTTTCTAATGGGAACGTCAAACTGTGTAATTCATTATCGATGATCATAAAACCCATTGTGTGTCAATAAGGGATTTGCTTGATAAAACGAATGCGGCCAGTGGTTATTTCAGTCAAGCAGCCTTTCAGGGCCCCAGCCAGTGCTCAAACGCGGCAGAACACTCAAAGCTGAAGCACGGCTCTGTGAGGGTGCACTTCTGCTTTGTCGGTACTGTGTGACTCCGGGCACACTTGGGTGGGGGTTGGGGGGGGGGGCGTGTTTTGGGCAGAAGCACTTATTCCAGAGATGCCGACGGCGTTCTGTTCACCGCAAATCGCCGCTCTATGAGAGGCTCCACTTGTCCATTAAGACCGTCAGAAGACACTCTCGCAAACGAGAGGCCGGCTCTCTCGGGGGGGGGGGGGGGGGGGCGATTGAGCACATTCAGACAGCGTGAGGGGGAGAGCGAGAGAGCGAGAGAGAGCGAGAGACACCACATGATTGAGCACATTCAGACAGCGTGAGGGGGAGAGCGAGAGAGCGAGAGAGAGCGAGAGACACCACATATGAAGAAACTCCCTGAATGGCAGTGGCATGGACTCACTAGGATCCCTTGTAACCTTCCTCCAAGTCTCCACACTAGCCTCACTAGGCCCCCATAAACCCCCCCCTCTCTCGTATTAAACATGCTAGACACCTCACTGCAGTACCCTTCTCCCGTACCCACCCACCAAAAGCCCTCAGATCGGCTTAGATTAGGGTCCGCTTCGCTTACATCTGCTTATCATAGGAGTGCTTTGTTCACAGCGATGCCCTACGCAGTCCTACACTGCTGACCAATAACCCTAATTCTTCCAGACAACTCAAATATCTCCACGGTAGAGTTGTAGGGGAACACAAGACGTGCTCAGAAATGCCATGTCCCCAAAGTAAAGGACCGCAAAAGAGTTTCAGTCGCACTCAGAATTACGGCTCAAACGCACGCAATGGAAAAACAAAAAATGTATAACCCTACAGATGCATTTAAACACACAAAACAGAGTAGGCCTCTTCAGATGATGAAAGCCTGCACTAACACGAGACCTGGCTGAAGATGTTCACTTATAGGTAATCTTTAATAGCTTACCCATAAACAGTTCAATGCAGTTTTTTCCACGGCTATTTGGTCAGCAACATCAACTCCTGCCTTGTTCGGTGTACTTATAATTCACCCTGGATAATAGCATCTGCTAAATAGTTGCAATGTAAATATAGCACAACACCAATGTTTGGGTTTATTTGACAGATTGTGGCCCTTTGAACAGGATCTAGTCTTCTGGAACGTTCCACTGAAGCACGCACAGTTCCCTCAGGGGATCACAAAGGTAACTCAGAAACAAACTTTCTGATAGGTGCGTAAGAGGACAGGCCGTAAACGCGCTCGGTATCTGAGGGGTACCCTCAGCGCCAGCCGACGGGACCCAACGTGATGAAACCCGCATGTCTGGAACACTGATGGCTGTTGAGAGCAGGCCAACATGTCAGCAGCTCCATTAGAACAAAGGAAAACAAACTGCAGAGACCACACTCCACCAAAAACAACAAAAAATATATATAAATAAATAAAAATAAAATTTGAACTTAAATAAAAAACGAATAAACCGCCATTCAGTGCAAATGCGAAGAAAAAGACAACAAAAAGAACAACAAAACAATCAACCTCAACAAAAGAGCAACAACCAGAATTCTCCAGTGTGGTTCAGCGAAGTTAAAGAATTTGACAACACTTTCATATGTTGTTGTTTTTTTCCCCGTCGTTGCTTTTCAAACGCGTCCCGATTTTTTGATCCTGCAACACTTTCCGCGACAGACGAGTTTCTTGGCAGACTTTTTTTTTTTTTTTTTTCCCGTACGTGCAAAAGCAAACATCTCTCAGCGGCTGCAGGCTTCGTCGGCGGCGCGGGAGAAGGTGAGAACCGCGAGGAAGGGTTGATTGACGTGCGGAAGAGCACCAGCGCAAAGGTAATTCTGTATTCTCCGAGTTTCGGAGGGGGTGGGGGGGGGGCTTTTTCCGTGTTGCTGTCACGTCTTGTAAGGAAAACGCGGCCGAGTGCTAAATGATTCACTGAAACGGAATCTTTTATATTCAGGTAAGCGATTCAGCCGGGCACGCTCGTGGGGAAATGTATTTTTTTGTGTTGTTTTTAAGTGTGCGCTGTGCGGACTCCGGACTTTGACAGAGCCCCCCCGCCCACGCCCTCCCCCTCCCCCCTCCCTCCCCAACGGGTGCCTCGTCTTCACCTCTGAATCGCGAGACAGAGAGGCTCGGCGTGGCGGCTCCCTCCGCGCTCTCAATTATACTGAAACACGGGCAGAGCAGAAAGCCTTCAGTAATTCAATCCCAGCGGAAGCTTTCCCGCTTTTCTGTTTTCTGCGCGGTTGGAAGATGCTGACAGCGCCGATCCAGCCCCCCTCCCCTTTTTGCACCCCCCCCTTCGGTCCCCTCCCAACGGGCTGTCAAAGTTCCAGGGGCTGCGTGACTGCTGCTGCTCCGTCCCAACGCCCCACCCCTGGGGAGCCCCCCCAACCCAACCCTCAACCCCCCCCCCTATTCCCATATCCGCCTCGACTCTCCAGGCTCCAATCACGTGAGCCCCCCCCCCCCCCCCCACAGCACATTCCCACTCCTCCGCCAGCCTTCAATAACAGCTCCCGATCGGGGCCCACTGTGCCAGTCCTAACCTGAACAAGCCCTGTCTGCAGCCAAGGCTGGGGAGGAAGGCCTAATTTAATCTGAGGTAGTTTGTGCAAATGCAACACACGGGAATGGCGGACTGCTGCTGCTGTTAGATTCTTCCGTCAGGAACAGTGCCTTTCTAATACGAATGTATCAGCAACCCCGCTCCCCGCCAAAAAATTGACATTTGAATAATCTAAAGAGTGACAACAGGCTGGCAATGGTAATTTGTACCAATGACTTAATGTAGCCGTCGGGATGGTTTAGTGGTTGATAGGATACAAACCAAGGTGTTTAAATGTTTGTGAAGGAGAAGACTGTGGTAAATTTGGGGATAGGAAACAAGCAGACGATAATTCCGCGGTTTTGATTGGAAGGCTCGGTCTCGGTCAGGCGTTTCAATCCTAAACAGGACTTTCCCGGAATTTTCCGGATATCGTCTCTTCCGCCGCGCTGTCGCCGCACTTACCCGCGAGATCCCGAGCTCCTTCCCGTAGGTGCTGTTATCGCACTCGCTCCCGAAGCTCTTGGGAAGCCCCGACTGTTTTGTTTCGCTCCTATCATCCTCGCTCCTATAACGAGACCGCTTGGTATCTGCGTCGCGGCTAATGAGAGCACGCTATCCTCAGATTAGCGAGCGCCGCACAGGCTGAGCTAAAGGAATGACTCAAATACGGGTTCACCTGGTCACCGAGCTCACAGGCAAGGGCGAATTCAGTGCGATTGGCGACTTCAACTCTTTTTCTTTTTTTAGTTGGGCGCCATGAGAAAATTCTACACAAACATTATTGAGAGAGTAAGTCCGCGGGGGCTGGCAAAAGCCACCCCAAGAAACTGCGGCTGAATCGGCGAGGTCAGGGTCCGTCCTTCTCGGGGACTGGCGATTGGTTGGAGAGAGGGCAGGGGAAGGGGGAACCTGCTCGCTGAGCGACCCGGCGGTCTTTCAAAGTGAAATCTCCTGCCGTGGGGGTTTTTAAGCTCCCCGACCAGCCAGCCCGCTGGTAAAGATTGTGCTGGAGCCATTTGGAAGGATTAGCAATAGAAAAAAAAAAAGCATAAAGTGCCTGACCGAGCGTTTCGCGTTGCGCCCTTCAGTGTACACCGACTTTCTGCTCCGGGATTCTCCGGCTGTTAAAGGGTCCGGGTTCCACCTGCATGGCGGAGATGGGATTAGAAGTCGAATGCTTTAACAGACATCTGTTAAGTGTCCGCGTTGCCACCCCCGCAAAACAAAAGTATTACAATGCCAGCTCCTTCACAAACACCTTTGTGCATCATAATCCCCCCCTACACCCACCCAATGCACCCCCACCTAAAGGTCACATTGTGTCTTTGTTGCAGTATAGCATTACTGTAGTTACTGTGCAGTTACGTTTTGCAGTTCCCCCCCCCGACCCCACCCCACCCCACCCCACCCCACCCCACCCCACCCCACCCCACCCCACCCCACCCACCCCACCCCACCCCACCCCACCCCACCCCACCCCACCCCCACCCCACCCACCCCACCCCACCCCCCAGCTCTGACCCTCTGCAGTCACCTCGGTCACCCTGTCCCCTTCCTGTCATCTCTACTCCTCATCCACACAGACACCATGTCATCTCAGGACACACTCAGAGCGACTCTCGGCTGGCCATGTCTGTATCGGGGCCTGGCGTCTGCAAGCCGACCCGCCGAGCGACGCTTCTAAAACGCACGTGGCGCGCCGCTACCGTACAGCACGCTCCGCACAGAAACACGCAGAACACGTCACTTAACGCGCATCGAACATACAACAACACACGGCAAAGGCTGCAAGTCACGCGAGTTATATATCAGTCACGCCAGACGCGTTCGGCTAAAGCGCAGACTGTCACTCTGCGGTTACTCGGCTGGCCGCGCGCGTTTAGGAGTAGGGCGCGGTACGAGACTGACCCCCCCCGAATTCATGGAGGCTGTGGCAATGAAAGAACACTACATTTACGACTTGATGTTCCAAAATAGGCCAGAAAGTAGAAATATGTGTGCGCGCATATACCGTATAAACATCATATATAATACCCCTCTCTCTCTGGGTCCATCATAAACGAGCGCACGCATATACATACAGTATTAGCATATAAAAATAGGGACACAAGGTGAGCGCACAATGAAATGTGTCTTTTTTTTTTATGGCAGCGAGTAAAAAGCTTCAAGGTTAAGGCAGCCTGAGCCAGCCCTCCTTGAAAGGGATCCATTTTCCCCTCTCCTGGCTTCCCTCTCCGTCTCGCGTTAACCCGGTGATTTAGGGCCTCGCATTAAGAGCAATTCACCTGCCTCCGGCGTCCCAGCGGCCCACGTCCCCCCGGGGGAAACGTGGAGAAAAAAAGGAAAAAAAAAAAAAAAAGGTTCCACATATGGTAAAGTCAGGCTGCTCCTTGCCTGCTGAGAGGCGGAGAGGGGCTGGTAGCTCCTAAAAGCCCCAGCTGGCATTTGGAAGGGCTTCCGCGTTACTGCACCTCAGCGCCTGTTTGGTTTCCCTTCGGAAACTGTTGGCCGCGCGAGCGACCAGCCATTTTACATTCTCCCTACCCTTCTCCTCCGGTACCCGTGTCCAACTGAACAGTTGGTTCTCTACTGCTGGTTAATCAAATTCCTCCATCTGGCCCCCCGTCCCCGCGGAACCCAAAAGGTGCAGCCTGCACCCGGTGCCCAATTGCATGCTGGGGAAGGGGAAGGAGGGAGAGGGGGGTGGGGGGGTGGGGGGGGGGGGGGCAGCTCACTTACACGGGCCTCTCGACTGGATCAGACGCAGAACGGGGCACACCGGGGGTTTTTTTTTTTTTGTTGCCACTCTGAAGGCTGCCGGCGAGGGCATAGCGGGTGTGCCACTCACAAGGCGCACTGCCAGCGTCACAGCATTGGCTGAGATTGGGGGTGTGGGAGGGCCTGAGAGAAAATTCTGAAATAGGAATCCTGCCATTGGTCAACAAAAACAAAACGGTATTCAGCTGCAAGTGTTCATTTTTTGTTGCTTATTGTACAACATGCACTAACAAAAATTGGCAGAGAAAAAAGAAAAGCACATACTATCTACACGCAGTATCATTCATCTGCGAACTACGATTTTCAAATTTCAGATCAACAGCAGGACAAGGCAGTGACGTCCAAAATACCTCGGCCTCCATTGATCAGAACTCGTTCTAATCAGAGCTCGATCAACGACTCAAATGAGTGCTCAAAACACACCAAACACTAGTAAACACAACTGCAGTGCATTACAAAACAACTCCGAATCAGAGAGTGGGGAGCCGAGAGCCGACTCTTCACAAAGCCTCTGAGCTGTCGGGATGAGTCGGGATGAGTCGGGCCCCAGGAACGACACAGGGAGCACAGAGAGAGAGAAAATAAACCCCCACAGTTGCTCTCCATCAGACATCTTGCCTTTATTAGGACCTTACTATAAGTTTCCACATAAAACCAGCTTCCTCTGGTACGAGGGCTAAACGTCTAAAACGCACACTCGTATGCAAACGCCCACAAACGCACAGCGCACTTATACCATACACAAACAAAAGCAAAAGAAAGCATACACATGGAAACGCATACACACTTACCGACACACACACACACACACACACACACACACACACACACACACACACACACACACACTGCATCTGGTGAAAAATATGTCAGGTCTTTTATTTTACATTTTTTCATTTTTTTTTATTTATTTTAATTTTTTTGGTGGCACTCATCCAAAGGGAACTCATAACCCCAAAAGTGACTCTCTCTCTCGTTCTCTGTCGCTCTCTCTTTCCTCCAAAGAATTCTAAGTGCAGCTTCTTGTTTCAGAAATGTAGCCAGAGAGACAGACAGACAGAGAGGGAGAGAGAGAGAAGGAGAGAGAGAGAGAGAGAGAGAGAGAGAGAGAGAGAGAGAGAGAGAGAGAGAGAGAGAGAGAGAGAGAGAGAGGAGAGAGAAATCGATGTTCCTTTCACTTCAGCTGTATGGATTGAGGGGACATTACTGGAGGGAATTAAGGGCTCTCTAAGAAATCTGCTGGTCAGGACAAAGTTAATGTGAAGATTGTCATTGTATAAGGTCACAGGGACTTGGGCTCCTTCACAAAAAAATTGTTTAAAATGTGACTGTGGACCAGTCTAACAAAGGATGCCTGTGGCAATAAGAACATGGCACTATGGGCCTGATTTACGAACACCTTTAGCGTCAAAACTAATAACACAACTAATGATTGGTGCAAAAGAAATACCATGACCAATCATTGGTCGTGTTATTGGTTTTGCGTGTGCTAAAGGGTGCTGCACATGCTAAAGGTCTTAGTAAATCAGGCCCTGTGTGCTAAACATGCCACAGCCTACCAGTACATACGCTCCTAATACAGTAGCTTCACCTTGTCTATAAAAAGTGCAGCATGGTGCAAAAAAAAATTGTGATGTGCCAATATTACCAGAAATACAACACACAATCTTAATACACAAAATAAAGACTTGATAGCATATAATTAAATTACACTATTAGTCCCACAGTCAACATTATAGTTTTTAAAATGCCACATAATTGTTGCACTATATATATTTGATTGTCTATAAAAAAAGCTAATGTTTGTGAACCTTAAAATGTGAAAATCAGGATGGTTATATTTGCTCGGTCGTAAAAAGAGCCCATCTTTAAGTGAATCAGCTGGATACACTGCCAAGCTATAAAAAGACCATTTCACTAAATAATAAATAATAAAATGCATTTATCATTTTACTGTGCGAGCTTCAAATGCAGAGAAAAGCAACTGACTGTGACTAAACTAAGCAATAGTACACACACGCATGTGCACACGCGCACACAGACACACACGTGTGCACACACACACACACACACACACACACACACACACACACACACACACACACACACACACACGCGCATACTCACAGGCACACACTCATGGTCGTGCACGCACATACAAATACACATCAAACGCAAACACGTACACACGAGCGCACACACACACAGACTCAGGCAAATAGGTCATATAGTATAGTGCTGTAATGGCAGGTTAGAGGGATGGGAGACAATAGCAGACCTGTCATGGTTTTCATACACAGGCCTGCCTGCAAGGATGAGCAGAAACCACAGACCCATAACGTTTATGGCAGGGACAGCACATAGCACAGCACATAACACAGCTCATGCCGCAACACGTACCATAGCGTACCATAGCGCGTATCAATGAGAGTACAACAGCGCATACAACAACACGTACCATAGCGCGTATCAATGGGAGTACAACAGCGCATACAACAACACGTACCATAGCGCGTATCAATGAGAGTACAACAGCGCATACAACAACACGTACCATAGCGCGTATCAATGAGAGTACAACAGCGCATACAACAACACGTACCATAGCGCGTATCATTGGGAGTACAACAGTACGTACCACAACACGTACCATAGCGCGTATCAATGGGAGTACAACAGTACGTACCACAACACGTACCATAGCGCGTATCAATGGGAGTACAACAGTACGTACCATAGCGCGTATCATTGGGAGTACAACAGCGCATACAACAAAACGTACCATAGCGCGTATCAATGGGAGTACAACAGTACGTACCACAACACGTACCATAGCACGTATCAATGGGAGTACAACAGTACGTACCACAACACGTACCATAGCGTACCACAGCGCGTATCAATGAGAGTACAACAGCGCATACAACAACACATACCACAGCGCGTATCAATGGGAGTACAACAGTACGTACCACAACACGTACCATAGCACGTATCAATGGGAGTACAACAGTACGTACCACAACACGTACCATAGCGTACCACAGCGCGTATCAATGAGAGTACAACAGCGCATACAACAACACGTACCACAGCGCGTAGCAATGGGAGTACAACAGTACGTACCACAACACGTACCATAGCACGTATCAATGGGAGTACAACAGTACGTACCATAGCGCGTATCATTGGGAGTACAACAGCGCATACAACAACACGTACCATAGCGCGTATCAATGGGAGTACAACAGTACGTACCACAACACGTACCATAGCACGTATCAATGGGAGTACAACAGTACGTACCACAACACGTACCATAGCACGTATCAATGGGAGTACAACAGTACGTACCATAGCGCGTATCAATGGAAGTACAACAGTACGTGCCACAACACGTACCATAGCACGTATCAATGGGAGTACAACAGTACGTACCACAACACGTACCATAGCGTACCACAGCGCGTATCAATGAGAGTACAACAGCGCATACAACAACACGTACCACAGCGCGTAGCAATGGGAGTACAACAGTACGTACCACAACACGTACCATAGCACGTATCAATGGGAGTACAACAGTACGTACCATAGCGCGTATCATTGGGAGTACAACAGCGCATACAACAACACGTACCATAGCGCGTATCAATGGGAGTACAACAGTACGTACCACAACACGTACCATAGCACGTATCAATGGGAGTACAACAGTACGTACCACAACACATACCATAGCGCGTATCAATGGGAGTACAACAGTACGTACCATAGCGCGTATCAATGGAAGTACAACAGTACGTGCCACAACACGTACCATAGCACGTATCAATGGGAGTACAACAGTACGTACCACAACACGTACCATAGCGTACCACAGCGCGTATCAATGAGAGTACAACAGCGCATACAACAACACGTACCACAGCGCGTAGCAATGGGAGTACAACAGTACGTACCACAACACGTACCATAGCACGTATCAATGGGAGTACAACAGTACGTACCATAGCGCGTATCATTGGGAGTACAACAGCGCATACAACAACACGTACCATAGCGCGTATCAATGGGAGTACAACAGTACGTACCACAACACGTACCATAGCACGTATCAATGGGAGTACAACAGTACGTACCACAACACGTACCATAGCACGTATCAATGGGAGTACAACAGTACGTACCACAACACGTACCACAGCGCGTATCAATGGGAGTACAACAGTACGTACCACAACACATACCATAGCGCGTATCAATGGGAGTACAACAGTACGTACCATAGCGCGTATCAATGGAAGTACAACAGTACGTGCCACAACACGTACCATAGCACGTATCAATGGGAGTACAACAGTATTGTACCACAACACGCACTCCAGTACATACCACAATGAGACTGAGAAGGGAACCTCAGGGCAAACGCACGGCGAGGCTCCTGCCACTTTAAGAGCGCTCCGCTTCGGTGTCTCCCGGGTGACCACTCTATTCAAATTTTTACCCCCCTTCCCCACCCTGTGAACTCAGCTCAACTCCCCTGGGGGACCCAGCTGAAACCCCCCCACACGGGACCTAACCTTGCCCCTCCCTCGCGCCTTCCGCTGAGTGCTGAGGTGAAAAAGAAAACGATTAAATCTTAATGACCGTTGGTTATTTCACAAATCCAGCTAATTTACTATTTCTAATGATCTTTTAAATACCCGATTAAAAACCTGGCAAAAAGGGAAAAAAAAAAAAAATAAATGATAATAATGTTGCAAAACAGACAGGCACATCTCAGGGCCTGCACTTATGAACAGCCTCAATGCCGAGGTGCTGGATCAGTTTCACCTCTCAGCTCATCTTGGATCAGCTCACGATACGGACAGGGAATAACAGATCCCAGATCAGCACTAAATGCTCCTGAGCAGTTTCCCTGAAAAGAAAACACACGGTTGACCTGCTAGAGCCCCGGTCATAGAAACATGGCAATAGTGATATGGTCAGCAGCGTATGACAGCTTTTCTGAACTTTTTAGTTTCACATATCCATTTTGTTTTTACAACAACCGGGGTAATTTCTGTTAGCCTCCTGCAGCAGTGGGGAATTCTGGGACATCGGCAGACAAACAGTCTGGCAGAAATTCCCTTCCCTGGTCTACCAGTCATCTCAACTAAAGAAAAGTAGCGTGATGTTCTGAGGACATGTTAAATGATTTAAAACATACAAAACATGTATTTTTCTGGAAATGCTTTATTTGTTTTTCATTCTCTTAGAGATGTCCACAAAGGAAACAGCCTAATTAAGCTGCATCCTGCTGAAGAAGCAGTCGTGTCACACATTTTCGCCGGTACCGCCAGGTAGGCGAACGCTCTCCGGAAGAGTCCGTTAGCGCCGAGCCCGCTAGCACTCTCCGCTAAAGCCCGATAGCGCCAAGCGCCCGCTAACACTCTCCGGCAGAGCCCGATAGCGCCAAGCGCCCGCTAACACTCTCTGGCAGAGCCCGATAGCGCCGAACCCGCTAACACTCTCCGGCAGAGCCCGATACCGCCAAGGCCCATGAATGCCCGATACCGCCATGAAATATTTTTATTTCCTCCCTCACTCTGTCTGTCTGTTTCCCCTTCCTCTCCCGAGATCCTGCTTCTTGATTCCAGGCTTTGGTTGTCTGGCCTGTAATATCGGCAATTGGGCCGCGCCTCCTCCGCTTACATCGCGCTTAATTTCTGCTTTAATTACCTCTCGTCTGCGGAATGCAGATGAGGGACATGGGGGGGGGGGGCACGGTATTGGGGGACCCGGTCTGCGTTCCGCTACTTTAATTTGAATGAATCCCACCAGGAGCGTCAGGCAAACAACTGGCAGCCAGAGCCCTGCAGAGGCATTCTGGGACAGACGGGGAGAGACGGGATCAGCCCCACCTGCCCCTGCGCCTTTCTGCTAGGGGCAGGATCGGAGGGGGGTAGAACGGGAGGGGGGCGGGGTAAAATGGGAGGGGGGTAGATGCGAGTGTGCAGGTGTATGTGTGTGTGTGTATGTGTGTGTGTGTGTGTGTGTGTGAGAGAGAAATGCAGAGGAAGAAATATTTTGCCCTTTTTTTTTTAATAATAGTGTTTCTGTTCATATTATCATGAGCAGTGGTTCCACAGAACTTGTGTTTCTAGTGTGCATGTGCAAGCATCTCTTCCCCTGTCTGTGTGTATTAATATATATGTGCTTTCAAATCTCTGGAACATTCTCATTTTTAATAGAGGGCTCAGATGTGAACTGTTTACTGTGCACAGCACCTCCCAATGAGACGGGGAGAGGAGAAATAAAGAGTGCACACATTTCCCAGAATGCACTGTGACCCTGGGGCGGTCTCCTTCTCCTTCTGCCCACATCTGGTCCACATCTGAGGGTTCTCTTACCCCCCCCCCCCCAGTGGGCCGGCTCCTGGCAGCGAGACCCTCGCTCAACCACTGAGGCCCATTAAACCCACAGCGCTTCCTTTGCAGAGAGGAGCGTCGGCCAGCACAAGGAGAGCGCGAATCAAAGGACAGCAGAGCTGCTGAAAGAGAGCGAATGAGACAGGGAGGAATGCGAAGGAGTAACGGAGAGACGCAGAGAGGAAGGGGGTGCAACAGCCCCGTCAAAAAAGAAAGAAGAGGAAGCGTTACAGTCACCTCAGAATGAGGTTCAAAATGTCCAGTGTTAATTCAACTCTAACAGAGTACATATGAGTCCAACTGGGACAATAATATACTCTGTATGAGTTGATTTAACACTGAACATTTTACTGTACGCAAGGCGATGAGTCTTGAGGTACGATGGAACGGAAGCGGGGAAAAAGTCTTGAGGTACGATGGAACGGAAGCGGGAAAAACATCCAACTTGAGGAGGAAGTCTAGATGAGGGTTTTTTTAATTGCATCTGCTGTGACGTGGTCGTCTTTGACCTTGAGTGAATAAAGATGGTTTTATTCGTGAACAATACTGCTTCCTTTCTGCTCATCAAAGATAAAATGAAGTCAAGGAGAAAGCAACCATAGAGGTTTGATGAAAGCAAGAGGTGAATAGGTGAACGCACCCACAAGTCTAACACAAAATTTGGTTCATGCGGGTGTTCGGGTGTTGAACAGTGACTACACAATGTAATAAGGCTAATTATCCTCCAAAGCGTTGCCGCCATTGTAAAACACTGGAGTTCAGTCTGTAGGAATCTGGCACGTCGAATGGCGTGACTTCATTTAACAACAGGAACCTTTTCTGACTCCGAGAGAAACAGCAGCTACACTGGACACAAGCCGCCACAGCGGAAACGCGGCGCGCGGGCGCGCGGCCAGAGAAAACTGCGGTTCTCCAAACCGGCGTCTCTCTCCACTCAGGAAGCGGCGAGCCAGACGCAGGATAGTCCGACGGAGGCTCCTCCGCGTCTCCTTATCCTCCGAGGACGACCGCAAAAGATCGAAAGCAAAACAACGTCAAAATCGGATACGAGAACCGCAGAAATAAAAAGCAGGCTATCGTCATACCATCCGCTCTACAAAACAGATTTAAAATCTGCTGTTTTTGCCTGGTTTCTCACTCTTTGCCTAATTTAATATTTATTTTGCAAGGCGAATCGCTTCACCGAGAGTGACTCGCAGAGTTTACATTTTAAAATATTACCCGTAGACACAGGTTGAGCGGGCCCCCCCGCACCATACTCGAATTCCGGCTCAGATGGCCAGCCACCACGCCACGTCACTATTGACCGACTGCTCAGCAAAGTTTTACATTTCAGAAACTGTGCAACGTGTCCAGCAGCCTCGGTTATCGTTACAAATTAGCCCCTGCGGAAAGCTGCAATTACCAGCACTGCAAATCAGAGAAATCAATGACTCATACCTTTAAGTGCTCTTTAAGAAAGTATAAAAGATTGCTTGGGGTTTATTTTAAATGAGAACACCTGGTAGAACTAAACCTACAAACCTTGTGGCACAAATCGTATATTTCTGTACAGAAAGTACAATAAACTGAAAACTATAATGCTGCACAGAAACCATAAAGAATACACTTGACTATACTCTGCCAACTGTATAAGAGGGCATGTGTGAGAGGGGCAGGAGTCCAGCAGGGATCAGCGTGGCCTCCTTCCCCCGAGCCTCACCTGTACCATCACCTGTACGGTCTGCAAACTGACAACACGCAGAGCAGGAGAATTCCAGAGTGTGGCATCTTAACCTCACCATTAATATCACCTAGAGTCAACTGGTCAAACAGTGGTCATTTGGTGGTCATGGTGCAGTCATAGTGTGATCGTGTCGTGACCACGGTGCAGACATAGTGTGGTCTTAGTGGTCATATTGCAGTCAGCGTGGTCTCAAGGTGATCGCTTTAGCGTGGTCATGGTGCATAGCGTGGTTTTAGCATGGTCACATTGCAGTCATGGCGTGGTCTTAAGGTGGTCACAGTGCGGTCTTAGCACGGTCATGGTGCGGTCTTAGCGTGGTCGTAGCGCGGTGGTCGTAGCGCGGTGGGCCACCCGGTCATCCGCTCCCTGACACTCATATGGACAGCAGTGGGCACAGGTGCTCCAGCCCGAGTGCAGAGCCAGGCTCGGACAGAAGGAGCAGATTTAGGGAGCGTCACGCGGGGGGGGGGCAGGGGGGCGGGGGGTGGGCAGAGCGACTGTGACCCCCCCCCCCCCCAACGGGGCCATGGGACGGGCAGGGAGCCACCCCTGCAAACAACCCCCCCCCACCCCCACCACTCCACATGACGCACAAACCGTACCCTTAATGAGCTGGTGGGCCGCATGCGCCCAAACACATTAATATTTCCTGATCATTATCATTAGGTGTAAGCACCTTTCCTGAAGTGGGCTGACACAGAGGGGGGGGGGGTAGGGTGGCCGGGCACCTCCGTCGTTAAAGCCCATCGAAAAGCCCAAAATTACACTTGGCCCTAACGATCGCCTCAAGATGATGATAGATAAATGCGATTATCATAATGGCCATAATAAATAAATTAATAAATACATAAAAAAAATGTACAAAATAATTACATAAATTCCTTCCATTTAAGAATTGATGAATACAAAGTTAAATGCCATGTTTAAATAAATAATGTTTTTTTCTTTTTTTTGCGGCCCTCCCTTTTCTCAAAATCAATATTTTAAATCATTGTTCGATGCGTTTGGGCCGCCCTGAGCCTCTGCCCGCCTTAAAAGCTACGAAACACTACATTAGTACAGACTGTCGCCTCATTTAATATAGCTGTCAGAACAGGGATAGCAAGCCCCATTATCTTTAGGTTCTCTGTTCATTAATGAGGCTAATGAAGTAGTCCCCTCTGTTCCCAACTGAAAGGACACTGCATTAAAAAGTACTGTACAGAGTTTGAGTTATTTTAATAAGTAATTATGCACATTAAAGATTAATCGTTAGCAGAGTGCCTTTGCATTTAAATATCGGAGTGCATCGCGAGGGAGCAGAGCAAGTGTCACCCTTGCGTGCACGGCTATGTATGCAGCCTCGTGTGTTCTGGAGAAAAAAGGGAAGCTATTCTTCATTTTTGTGCATTTGTGTGTGTGTGTGTGTGTGTGTGTGTGTGTGCATGTGTGTGCGTGTGCATTAAACCAGTTGTCTAAGGACAAATGGAGCATGGTAGGAGACAGATATGTCTTGCTATTAATATTCACAAGAGTATTTTCTGAATGTATATAAGCACATTCATCTGGAAAAAAGGAGAAAAAACATGCGGTTTATACCACAGTGGACACTATCAAACTGAGATTATATTGAAAAGGCATCTGTGTGGCATTCAGGAAAAAGATGACCATGGGCCGCAGTGTGGCCCTGCGATTAACAGGCCTTCTCACCTGAATGCAGAAGGCTGCAGGTTTTATTTGGCTGTACAGTTTCACAGGTTGCAGCATGCGAACGGCTTCTGCAAATATTCAGTTGCCTAAACCAACACCATATGAAAATGTCAGCGACAGTATGTACATGGATTCTAATTATAATTTTGCTTCTCAACATTATGATTTAATTCATAGTCAACCCCCCCCCCGGCCCTCCTCCCCCTCCCAAACACACACAAAAAAAAACTGCAACATAAAACCGACAACAACAACCGATCAGATTACATTTTTGTGTCAGTGAATGCGGAAAATGAAAGAGTTTAAATAAACAAATCTGAGCTGAAGCAAGGTTAGAGGAGCCATATGTGTTGTGTAGCAACAGACCTGAACTCCAAGCTGCCCCCGCCACCCCCCCGCCCCCCCCACCTCCTACTTGGCCTGGAAGCAGGGGTTTAGGATCGTGCTGGAAAGGGGGAGTGTGGGGGCGGGGCGGGGGGGGTTTGGGGGGGTTGGGGGTGTACGATGGACAGCCGCCCGCAGCACCTGTAACCTATTAGAGCTTTAGAACATTCCAGAGGGCTCCGCCACTCAGAGCAGAAGGGCGTCATAAAGGTCTAACGGGCAGGGGGACAGCACAGTTACCGTCTAACAGTAAGAGGAAAGAATGAATAAGGCAAGCTGGAAAAGCTGAAGCTCTTAAAAAAATGAAAATAAATAGAAACTAGAATGGGGGGGGGGGCATGAGAGGAGGGAGAGTATGCGCGGTTTAGAGTGCTCTCAGTACAGCGGTTTTCGGGTGAAACAAAGGCTGAGCGACTACATTTCCTGCCTAGAACGTCGAGTAATTTCGAGGAAATGATCGAGGGGTTTTTTTTTTTTTTTTTTTTGCTACCCCTACTTTGAAAAGGCGGCTACAAAATCGAACACGCGCGTCTCGCCAGTGACATTCGCTTCGCAAGGTCATCTCATTCGCAGCACTGCAACGGCCTTCTGCCAGCCAGAGAATCCCTCTCCAAGTTTCATTAGACTAAATACCCCAGAACGCCAGATCCGACCACATGCTACGCTGCTACGCTAACAGTCTGTTCAGCGAGATAAAATGACAAACAAATGCTCTGGAAATGTGTGCTTTTTTAGTTGTTTTTTATTCTTTTTTGAACGGAGAAAGCCCAGTTTACATCCTGTTTCAAAAAACCTCAGTTGTATTCTGAAGGAGAAAGAGGCGAAGAAGGAGTGAAAGAGGGTGAAAGCGGCGAAAACAAGAGAAGGAGTCTGATGTCGCATTAGTCATGGGCTTGGCAGGCTCCTCAGCCCTCGGGTGACGTAAAGGGCTTTTACTTTTACACATTATCCATTTGCAGAGCTGGTTATTCGCTGAAGCGACGAGATGAGATCATGCCAAATTAGCACAATCGAGGAGAACAGAAGATATGATTATGAAATATTTCACCTCCTGAAGGCCATATATATGAGGTGAAACTGCCATTTAGCGGAACGCGAAAGTCATATTCTTCACCTCGTGCAGGTGGAGCATGAACGCGAGCGCAGAAATCGCTCGGCGCACTGATAAAGGGACGTAGGGGTTTACAATGGCGTTAAAAATCTCCAGTCCCTCCTGGCTTCCACCTAAAGCCACGAATCACTAAAAAAAAAACAAAAAAACCCAAAGAATCAATTTAATTAAAACTGAAATCCCTCGGATCCAGAGCGAGCTGGACTACGAGCACAAAGAGGCGTGAGGGGAGGCGATGGGAGCGTGCGTCCGCCGTCCCGAGTCTACCGTCGGTAGCGGCGGGCGGTTGGACATGGGGGTTTGGCGAGCAGGGGGGGTCACGTGCCACGCTCTCTCCGCAGCGTCGGTGACTCAAACCCTGCTCCGCTCTTCACTGATCCGGACCCCGCGCCGCCCCTGAAACCCTGATCCCCAGATCCCCCACATGTCCATGGCAACAGTAGCACTGACAGATGGCCCTGGCCCTATCTCTCTTGCTCTCTCTCTCTCGCACTTCATCCCTCTCTCTACATAGCTCTTTCTCTCAGTCCCCCTCTCTCTACCTAATTCTATCCATCTCTATCTCCACCCCCTCTCTATTATTTTCTCTCAATCCCTCTCTCTACCGACATCTACCATTTTCTCTCCATAGCTCTCCATCTCAATCTCTCTCTCTCTACCCAAATCTCTCTTTTTCTCGATCCCTCTTTCTACCGACACCTCACTATCATTTTATCTCTCCATAGCTCTCCCTCTCAATATCTCTCTCTCAATCACTCTCTCTACCCAAATCTCTCTTTCTCTATCCCTCTCTCTCTACCTAGCTCTCTCTATCCCTCTCTCTCTCTGTCTCCCTCTCTCTCCTGAAACTCATTTGATTGGGCGGTGCTGACCTTGCCACAGCCAGAGAGCCTGGGCCTGGTCTGGCCCGGTGCCGGCCACATAGGGGATAATGAAGTCCAGCATGGCTCAAATGATCATTACGTCTTTGATGTTCTGCTGGGAGGGGTGGGGGATTCAAGACACCCTTTTGCCCCACGTCCATCATATCTGCACCGGGGTGTGATGGATGCATCGGCAACGGCTCACAACGGGGTCTGCGCCGTTGAGTACGGAGCGCTCAAAATGCCGAACGGCATACCGCTAAACCGCTAATGGCCTTTCAGTGACTCACCCACCGCCTCCCAATATTTAAAACTACTCCACACCTTCTGGCTGCTTTACCCTTCAGAAGCAGAAATGCGGAGAACACAAACTGCTCCATGAACCTGACTGTGTTGTAGCTGAGGTTTTGGTAAAACCTTAATGTTTAGATATGCGTCTACAGGAATAAACACACAAAACTGAGTACTGGTACATTCCTTTCTGGCACATAGACGGGAATTCATTCAGTCTTTAAGCATTTAGAAGGTGTATTTGGATGACCTTGTACATTTTACATTAAAAAAACATATAGCCCATGTAAATACATGTAGAGAAACAAGGATACCGAATCACACAATATGTATTTATCGATGTCAAGGACAACAACTATCAAGATGCCACTCTAGTGCAACTTTGCACTCTGTGGTACTTCAACACTGCTCCAGACCCATCCACACCACCAGCGTCTGGGTCGAACAGAGGTTGGGGTTCCACGCAGGACGTGCCATTTGTCTGACCTTTATAAAGCCGGGCGGATTGTTTGCGCTGCCTCCCCTGCGTCTCGCTGCTTAGCAACATGAAGTGACGGGAGCACTGAGCATGCTCAGTTAGCCCTGGATAATAGCCTTTATGGCCTGCATAACATGTGGGTTTATTCAGACCAGCTGGCGCCATTAGCACTTACGTCACTGAAACACAGTAAATTTAACTCATTAACCATTGAGTATATATTTCACTCCAACAGAGTACAATTTACTCAAAAAAGGCCAATCTGATAGAGCACTACGCTAGTGTATTTTAACATACACAGAATATTTTAAATACATGGCTTTTCCACAATGCAGTTGTGTGCAACTACATGAAGGAAGCTTGAGAAAGGCTTTACCCGGAATGGCTTTGTTTTTCCTTACGCACCCAGCATGCATCAGTCTCCCTCCCCGTCCCACCTCACAGTCCTGCTTCACCACGCTAATTCAGCACCAACACTCCTCCAAGAAGTCTTCTCGCGGCTAATTGCTGAGGAAAGGCTTGGGAATTGCAGTCAAAATAATAATTTTAAATAAAAGGCGCACAAGCGAAATGTAGGCGATTCTGAATTTGGACATGCTCGGTCTTGCGTGCGGGGAAGGTGTTAAACTGAAAGACCCCATTTCATGTCTCACAGTCTTCACGGACATCGTATTAGAGAAATTATGAAATTATGTGTGCGAAGAGGCACACGGACAGCAAAACGCACAACTAGATGGGAGTCACAGATCAATTCATATACAGTCATTGAATATGAGCATGAATACACAATTATGAAAATCAAAAGTTAAAAAAACAATACTGTATAGCATCTACTCTATTCCAAGAAGCTTATCGCCTTCATGCTGAAAGTTGTTTTGTGCGATACAGTGGCTCCAGTGAAGGTCAAAGCCACCCAGGACTGTCAGCTTTCCTATTTCAGAGAAGCCCATTTAGGTCAATTAATGCAGTTCTGGCATAGAACGGTGCGCTATTAGCCTGGCACCAAAATGCCTGAAAGACCGTAGCGTTTTGCTCCTTAGCGCGCTGTTGCCAACGCTTGGCTTTCCTTTGCCCCTTAATGGAGGAGACATTCCCAGGTTGCACTGCTCCATGTACAGTGCGGAGTTATCAGCACAGCGACATACTGCCCGGAGCACCAGCTTTGGTCAGGGCTTCTTAGCAGAACTCTGACACAGTCAGGGCCTCTGGACCTTCTGAGAAACTTCCAGAACAACGATGGCTTGAAGAAACGGTGCCATCCACAAGCCCAACCTGGCCCCTAGACATACCCCTGCCAAGGGACTCTGGATGCCAGGATGTGCATGGGGGATAATTTAGAAAGCTTTAGAATGTCAGATAAATTACTCTTTTTTTGTTTTTTTTGTTTGAGTTCCCCTCCTCTCTTCACGCTGCTGGTAATGACCAGCAGATTAAAAGCTTTCCTGACTGGGCGTCGTTGTCGTCATTGTTGTCTTATTGTCATATGAAAAACGGGGCCGAGTCAAAGCCAGCGCTCAGCGGAAAATAAAGGGAGCGGGGAAGAAGGGGGGATGAAAAAAAGAGAGCGAGTTTGGAGGAGGGTAAGAGGCTTGGCGCAGGTCTCCTTTCCAGTTCGGTGACAGCCCACACCGACGCCCCACACAGAGATGCCAGCTGTATGGCAAATGTGCGCCCCACCCCCCCCCCCCGCTCCCCCCCCCCCCGACTGAGGCGTAGCGGGCCACGGGATCCGTGAGATGGAAGGCACAACGCCGTCTTGGCAGGGAGCGCACGCTGTCACCTGCCCAACTTATAGAGGTGACTCGAGACTCCTCCAATGCTACGGCTGCTATCTAAGAGGGAGAGCGAATTAAGAAAAAACACTAAAGGAAGCCGTATATATATATATATATATTTTTTTTTAAGTGTGTGGTTGTTAAAATTCGAATCCCATTCAAAGTCAAAATTTTTAGCCAGCTCTGAGGTTTATTTCTGCGTCTCAAACGGTAGCATAAACAGGCTATCGTAGCCAAAATGGTCTCCATGGGGTTCTCAGGGTCAGAGTTGTTTCAGGGGTTCATAAGAGAGCATTTTACTGAAGAATTCCTGCTGGCAAAACCCCTTTTTTTCCCAATGAAAGACCTTCAAACTTGGCAGCATATAAACTATCCTCTGATACAAGCCTGTAAGTGCCAAAACATAGGCTGGATAAATATTTTAAGAGAAAAAATGTGTTCTTTTTATTCTCTTTCTCTATATCTCCATCTAACTATCATGTGTGTGCTCTACACTTATTTTTTATAAGAATATTTACTTATATACTTATTTACATTTACATGAATAAGGAATGGACAAATTCAAATAATGAAAATTGATTGATTTAATTTAAAAGCTTTTTAGCCTTTTAAGAATAAATAAATAAATTACATCCAGAAAATACTATTGCTGCATTCAGTGCAGTCTCCTTGGAAATGAGGGAAGTGACCATTTAATGATTTTGCATAACGGCTGTAAAAGGGTATTACAAATCCCATTTAACAACCATAGAATTAGACTTGTTCCAACAACATTGCAACACAAGACCATTTCTGCTTCCTTAATAGACAGGATAAAAAAAAGGGTTAGAAAACGTAGGACCCAGCAAGACGATGAAAGCTGCAGAGACGTGTGCCATCCCGCAACGATGCATCAATCTCAAAAACTAATTTAACAACCCTGCAAAAGGCGGGAAAAAAATCTAAATCATGCAAATGGCAAAAATTGACAGCAACCCGCTCAAATCATGAACAGAGGAGCAAATGATGGCCTTGGTAACAACCTGGTTACCAAAGCCTGCTGGCGGCTATTGTTTTCTAAACATGAATCTTATACCCGCCAATAAACTACAATAAATGCCCCACTCCAGAAAAATTCCAAAGGAAGCAGCCCTGTTGTCTTTGATCCTACTATTAAATTGCTTCTTGGTTAGTGTCTCCACCTCCTACTTCTACAGGAGAGTAATTATACCAAAGTCTGAACATAGGACTACCAGCTGCGCTGCCCTGGCCCGATCCTCTTTGTGGCCTTTGGGGTGTAGCGGATTATATTTCTAGCCTGGGACATGAGTGGCCCCGAAGCAGGACCTTTCAGGGGCTAAACCCAAAGCCTCCTGAGAACGGCACTCTCCCAAAATACACACTCAACCCCCCCCCCCCCCCCCCCCCTTAAGAGAAAAGCTTCTGTTACCCCGCGTCCGGTGTCTGCCGACTGATGCCGCCGTGGGCTTTTTTGTGTGTTTTGAAATCCAGGCCGGTATCGCCCGACGACCGCGCCGCTGTATCTAAAAGGCGCTGGCAGAGGCACAGAGCGCATCGCGCGGAGAGGTGGGGGGGGGGGGGGGGGGGGGCGGGGGGTAAGAGGGGCGGGGGACGGGAGGGGCCAGGCATTGTCACGGTCCATGCCAGCGATATTATATTACAAAGAGTGGAGATCAAACTG
>CM056394.1:12151680-12188910 GCA_029718625.1 Synaphobranchus kaupii
TGTACGCATGTACGCACATGTACATATGCGCACACACACACACACACACACACACAGGAGGAGATCCTTCTATGCTCATTAATGCAAACACTTTAAGGTTCTCATAGAGGTCCTGCTTTGTGTACAATTCACCGACACAATTTAGTATCTCTCCCAACAGTACTGATGTTGTTGGGTTCCAGATCACTGATAACCGGATAATCGTTAAACTATGTGAGAAACCCACACAATTAATCATCATCATAACACTAATAATCATACTCTCATGATAATATTATAATATTTAAAAAAACAACCACACAGAAGTCCAAGAATAAAAGAAAGTCCACTATTCCAATTCTATAAGAATATTCTTGAATGAAATCATTTACATTTTAAATCTGGTGGTGAAGCAGACAGCAACCAATAATACCATCTCTCTAGTTCCAACACTTAATTTTCTAAACATACTGTGTTTGTACATCATAACAATTACACATCGCTACTTACTCCACTCCTGTTTGTAGCGAATAGAAAAAATAATTGTATTTTACTGTCTAGACTGCTGTGGCCTCCGAAGACCCGGCAATTAATTTTTGTCCACTGTAGGGTACATGAGTCTCTGGTCTTAATCTCAAGAACCACATAGCATATTCTACTATGCTGAAACCTACACTACAAGGGATATTCAATATAAATAAAACAAAAATATTTTTGTCATCCAAGACACTTGTATTAAAATTAAAAAACTATTTTTTCTGCCGGGTCTCAGGAGGGTAGTGCTTACTGTATCCATAGATATGCTACAGGAGAAAAAGGTACTTGATTCAATAAAAAAGGAAAATATATTCAAAATTCTTGATAGGAGAAAGTTACTGGATTAACACCTCTGACATAAAAACTGGCAGCAAATGGCATGTTCTGCTAAGGAATACATTAATTTGTTACATTAGCCAACACACAGGTAGACATGCAATGGATTCTTACCCAGCATGTGATTGGCAACATGCACCTGGATGTCCCATTCACTGTAGAAGACCATCTGACATTTTATGCACTGGTAGGTCTTCTTCTGAAAAAAGGGGAACAATGCATACAGTATCAGTGTGTTGCCTCATTTTTAAGTAAGTCAGTTTTAACAAATATACTGGAGACAATGTACTACAGCGAACATATGGAGAGGTTAATTACCACACTTATATCTAGCAGACACTTGTGTTTCCTTAGTAAGCACGGGAACACACACACACACACACACACACACACACACACACACACACACACACACACACACACACACACACACACACACACACACACACACACACACACACACACACACACACACACACACACACACACACACACACACACACACACAGGATTTGGGGATGACGACATTACCTCATCGGGCTGTGAAGGGCTACTCCGGGCCATGGGGGATACCTGCGGGGTCCTGTGTTGGCCGCTGTTACTCTCGCCCCCGGACGCGTCCCCGTGCACGCTCAGCGTGTGTGCCTGCAGCTCCGCCTCCGACTCAAACTTCACGTTGCAGCTGGGGCAGCGCGTCTTAGAGGCGGGGCCAGAGCCGTGGGCAGACCTTCCCTTCCCGGAGGCCGGGCTCAGCTTCCCGCACTGCTGCTTCCCGCCGTTCACCGTGGGGCTGGAGCTCTTGCTGCCGGCGCCTGCGCATGACCCGCACAGCCCGTACGGCAGCCCGTTGATGTCCAGCTTCACCAGCTCCTGCTTGGAGCGGAACTCCTTCAGGCAGGAGGCGCACTTGTAGGCCTTCTGCGGGTGGTGGGGGGTGCGGCTCACCGGTGGTCCGGCGGTGGCGGCGTTGCCGGCGACAGCGTGCATGGGGCCTGTCTTCTGCATGTGGAAGGTGCCGTGGATCTTCAGCTCCAGGGTGGACGTGACGGACTGCATGCAGACCACGCAGCGGAAGCCCGTTAGCGAGTTCCTCAGGTCCGGGTGCAACTGGCAGTGCTCCAGGAAGTCCTCCTCACATCGGAGGGGCAGCTTGCAGATGCGGCATTTGCCCGTGTCCAGGCTCTTGCTGTGGGTGACCTTGTGCTCGGTCAGGGTGAGGAGGGAAGGGAAGCGCTCCCCACAGATGGGGCACATGTAGTGCTTGACGGGGC
Organism: Synaphobranchus kaupii; assembly: GCA_029718625.1. Taxonomy (NCBI): domain Eukaryota; kingdom Metazoa; phylum Chordata; class Actinopteri; order Anguilliformes; family Synaphobranchidae; genus Synaphobranchus; species Synaphobranchus kaupii. Next base: position 12,153,804 of record CM056394.1, read on the forward strand.
CCAGGTGGGTCTGCATGTGCTCCCGCAGGCCCCCCTCGGAAAAGAACGTCCGGGAGCAGACCGTGCACTTGTGGTTGCCCTTGATCAGGTCGGCCTTCCTCTTGACCATGGCGCTCTCCCCGGGCCTGATGTTGTGGTCGCGGAGCTGGTGGTTGGTCAGCAGGGAGTCCATGGTGTAGGCCGCCCCGCAGATGTCGCACCCGTACATTGGCTCAGAGGCGTCAAGCTCCTCCTCCTCGCTGCCGTCCCGGCTGTTGTGCGACTCGCTGTGGCTGTTAGCGGTCACGAGGCCCTGGAGCTCAGGGTCCTCCTTAGTCGCCGGCCTGTCCGTGGCTCCCGAGCCGTTAGCCGACCCGCAGTTGGCCTGGGGCTTGGCTTCGAAGACACAGTGCTTCTCCCGCAGGTGCCTCTCCAGCAGGGCGACGGCGTGGAAGGCCTTGCTGCAGAAGCGGCAGTTGTACTTCTTGCTGTGGGTGGTAATGTGGCATTGAAGCTCCACCTCTGTGCCGAAGGACTCCCGGCAGAAGATGCAGCGGTGGGGCCTGCCCTGGCTCTCCAGGTGGTTGTGCTTGACGTGCAGCTGCAGGTCGGGCTCGTGCCGGAAGTCCCAGTTGCACGAGGTGCAGCGGTAGACCTTCTTCTCGTTGCTGTGCTTGACAGCCAGGTGGAGCTGGACAGACACCTTGGAGTCAAACACCTCCTGGCAGAGGGTACAGCGGAAGAAGATGAAGGTGTGCATGTCGAGTAGATGCTTCTGCAGGTCGTCCACCGAGGTGAACTGCTTGTCGCAGCTTTCGCAGATGTAGTAGGTGGAGGTGATGGTGTAGTGGAGGGTCACGTGCTTCAGCAGGGACTCCTGGGTGGGGAAGTCCTTGCCGCACTGCGGGCACGTGAGCAACGGCAAGACACTGTCCAGGTGCGTCTTCAGGTGTGTCTGGAACAGGTCCAGGCTGGAGTACTTGGCGCCACACTGGTTACAGATGAACTCCCCGGCAGAACGGGAGGAGCCGGTCTGCTTGAGGGAGGCCTGGTCCACTGGCATGGGCGAGGAGGGGCTGAGGGCTCGGTGGGACTTCTTCCCATTGTTTATGTACTTGAGTGCCAGTGGGATGTTCTTGTGGTTCTCCTTAATGTGCTTGTTCAGCTTCAGGATGCTGTTGAATATAGGCGAGTTGGTGCAGTAGGAACAGGAGTACACCTCCACGATGGGGTCCTTAGGAGTCCCCGCCAGGGGCGAGTCGAACCGCATGCTGCCCCCGTCGCAGTGGGTCTGCCGGACGTGCTCCTCCAGGGTAGCCTCTGTGAGGAATCCCATGAAGCACTGGGGGCAGAAGAAGGCATTGCTCTCCTTGGCAACGGGGCTGGGGAACCCATGGGAGCAGCGGATATGCTCCTGGAGGGCGTTGAGGTTGCCCAGCACCTCAGGGCAGAAGTTGCACTGCAGGACGCCTACAGAGAATCCGCCGCTGAGGTCCTGGGCGTCATGGACCTGCCTGAGGTGCTCGGTCAGGTTGCACAGGGACGGGAGAACCTCCAGGCAATACTGGCAGGTGTGGGCCTGCTCTGGCTTGTCCAGGTGTATGGTCTTCAGGTGGATCTGCAGCACGGCCAGGCTGGAGAAGGCCTGTTTGTTGCAGTAGATGCAGCTGTAGGCCACCTTGGCCTGCTTGGCAGTGGTCACGTCGCTCGACCGCTGGGCTGCCCTCTTCCTTCGCCGAGTCTTGGGTGGGGGCGGGGCCACATCCACCATGGTGGAGCTGTCGACGGAGAGGTTGGAGTCCGGCGTGGTGCTGGAGACGGAGGTGTAGCCCACCGTCAGCAGGGAGGGGCTGTTGCTGTGGTTACTGGACTCGGGCTGCTGGTGGAGGTCCATGTGGCTGCAGAGGTCCTCTGGGGCGGTGAAGCGCTCCGAGCAGATGGCGCACGGGTGCCCCCTCTCGTCCCCGACGTGCTCGCGGTCCACGTGGTCCAGCAGCGCCCCCTCCTCTGAGAAGGGCTCCTGGCAGTACACACACCGCAGGGTCCCACCCCCAGCCTCTGGAGCAGGGACGGGAGGAGGGGGAGAGCACTCCGGGTGGCACTCCGCGATGTGCTTCTGCAGCTCCTCCGGGACGTCAAAACCCCTCCTCGCACCTCCCGCACTTCTGCGGCTCGGCCCCGGTCGCAGTCCTTCGCGTCTTTCCCCGCCGTCCTTACCACCGCGCTCGTGCACCTGCATGTGCCCGTGGAGGGAGCCGGGGGACAGGAAGCCGCGCCGGCAGACGGCACATTTGTAGGGTTTGCCGGAGGCGTGCGTCTTCATGTGGATCTTGAGGTGGTCGCTGCGGGAGAAGGAGGCCTCGCACTGAGTGCAGTGGTACTTCTTGTCGCCGGTGTGCAGCTTGACGTGGCGGTCGCGGCTGCGCTTGTGTTTGAAGAGGCGGCTGCAGAAAGGTGCAGCGGAAGGGCAGCCGGTCGCCGTGGCACTGCTCGTGGCGCTTCAGGAACCCCAGGCGGCTGAACGACTTGCCGCAGAACTGGCACGGGTACGGCAGGCCGGGCCCGCCTCCTTCCTCCTCTCCGAAATCACAGTCTTCTCCGGGGTGATTGGGCGATGTCTGGTCTTTGCTGGAAGGTGAGGATGCTGACCAGGAGCAAGAAGGGTCATCTTCAAAATCAGCCTCGTCTGCAAAAAAAGAGAAAAAGAGATTATTGTCTTAACGAGGAGACAATTCAGGAACACAAAACTTTGTGCACTAACAGCGCGTATTTCCTGTTTGTTTCCTTTAGCCGCGGTGGGGTACGGAGACAAAGATGACGGAAAAAAACAACAACTATTGTAATGTGACAAAAAGCCATAATTCCCCTTAATTTCAGTTCCCTTTATTGTTTCTGAAAGTCCTGAAATAAATGCAAACAATGACGCTACCCAGGAGTCTATTTTAAAATGCTATATTTGAATATTTTAATTTGCATCATTTGAAGAGGGGGAAAAAATGAAACGCTTTTTCCACAATTAGCCTTGTATGTGGCCACATAATGCCTCAGCCCACTGAGATTCAAAACGCAATCTTTTTGACATTTCTACCTACATGCTATGGGGTACTCTGTGATTGACGCCCGGCATGTGGTAAATGATTCCAATTTACATTATAACTACACCCCCCTCCCACCACCTCCAGACTCATTTACGGAAAAAAAGGATCCAGAACAGCCTATCTGGAGTTAAATGATTCACAGGGACAATAACAGCTTACTGACAGTTCATCATCCACATCAAAGACTATACATAAAAAACAATGAATACATGTAAAAAAAAAAAAACCTTTGCATATGACTAAAGGGTTTATAGGATATGACCCAGGGAACACTTTTGAATCATCCATTAAATTGGTAATTGAAATAATAACCGAGGCAAACCTGAAAATACCTCTTCTGACTGTTTAACGGTGTAATTTTGTGCTTAGAAAGGTTCACAAACAGGTTTAAGGCGACAGGTGGTACACAGAGAAAAAACACACGCATTAAGTGACAGATATTGCTTTATTACATTGATGGTAAGTGCAGTCAAATAGAAATAACTACCGTAGTATAGTATAGTAAACAATACAAGCAGAACACTATAATTTTTAATGAAAATGCATCCGGTGCACAATATCACCAGAATGCACGCACCTCTGTTTTTCTTATTTTATTAATTTTTTTATATTAAAACAACAATAAATATATGGAATACGGATTTGTGCTGGGAGGTTTTCTTATTGTAATATATAACATTTTTTTGTGAGACAGACTGACTTAATAATTGTCCCACACCAACAATAATAATAATAAGAAAATAATAATATACAGCAGTTTTAATTTACAAGTAAATCACAAAACATTTCAAATAGAAAGTTAAAAATAATGCCTAAAATATAAATAGAATGGATACTCTTAAAATACTGATGCCATTTTTCATTGCTCAAGAGCAAAGAGGAGAAAGGGTTTGGAATTCCTCCGTGACATACGTAATGTGGCAGGATGTGAGGGGGAAAAAAATAACCCCCATTTGTTCTGCATAATCTCTATCCAGAGGTGTAATAAAATCCCTTCCCAAAGGAATCCCAACTCAAACGTTACGTCCAGGAAACGGGGTCCCAAGAGACGTGAAGCGGGGCGGAGTAGACCCAAAACCCACTTTAAGATCCCAGAATACAGTGGGGGGCTCATACACCGCTCCACCTCATTGTTTTTTTTTTGTCTTTTTGACTGCTGGTAACCATGTGCACCTCATCTATAACTATAAGCACATTTACACTGTCCTCAGTGCAGTGCATTCTGGTCGTGAACGCAGCACCGAGAGACCTGCCTCCAGTCGCACAATCAGGACAACTTGGAAACCCCCGTCTCCCGCGCCAGATTATTTTTGGAAGTCAGCCTTCCTTTGCGGTTCTGATAAACAGACCCGTCATTCCCGGAGAGAGGAAGGGATTTGACCCCATGCCCAACTGCTGTCCCGGGGGAGTAGATGGGTCTCATTTCTGAGTCCGCCCCCCCCCCCCCCCCCCACCGGAGGGGATTCTTACCTCCCGAGAAATATTTGCTACCCTGCAGCTGTCAGTTCTGGCTTGCTTATTGGGGATACTGGGAGGTTTCATGTTCTGATGGCCTTGTGCTCTCACCCTACACAACCCTGCTCGAAGGCTGACCCGTCTGAGATAACAAATCAATTTACACTAACACGCTGGCACTGTACTGCCCAAATATGGATCCCATTAAATGTCATACGACTGCATTGCAATTTCAGGAATTTAATTGACAATTGCGCTTTATCATGATATCATGTCATATTTCATTACATATTTGAGTTTTGTTTGCAGTTACAGCTGACCTATGCTAAATGTTTCATAAAGGAATTAAAATTTGTATACGAGTTACAGTTTACCTTTTCATTGTCTTAAAGGGGTCTGTGTAGACAGGTCAATTTTAATTTAATAAACTATTGTGTGCTTTAAGCTTGCTTGTTCCTGTGTCTTACGTGCATCTGATTTTCATTGTTTTTCCTACATAACTCCTCAAAACTGATTTATCATTTTGACAGTAATTTTATATTATTGAAAAATAAATCCTAAAGTGGTCAGAGGTGGAATAATAGTTCTATACCTTGGGCCAATCACATCAAAGGGAAACACTGGGGGAAAAGATACATTGAAAAAAATCATCAGCACCCTAGTTTCAGCAGATATTGTGTTGTGTAACCTGTGTTAAACACTGAAATTTCACCGCTTCTGCCATAGGAAACCTGCCAACTTAAATAAGGTAAGTCCTACCAGACACTAAAGACATGGCAATCCTGGCAAAATCAAAGCCAGGAAAACAGAAAAATATTAAACGTATGAACAAATGTAGAAACCTTGGTCTAGAGTGCAGTGGAAATATAGTGGAAAAAAAAGACTAAAATAAGACTAAAAAATAAGACTAAAATTTTTAAAACTACTTCACAGTACAAAAAAAAAAAAGCTTAAAAAAATGAGACGTCTAAATATGCCGGCATTTTAACATCCGCCACCGGGAGACGAGGCATTAACCGGAGGCTGTTTAAATGTCAGATTCACTGATTCAGATGTAGGCAATAAGGCTGAGAGTCTTGTCAGACAGAAACGGTACATGGTGATCTGGTCTTGGGGTAAAACGCCTACAGCGCTTATCTGACCGCGGCCTTTATCCGCAGGAAGCAGACCGCGCAGCTGCGCTTTCCCGTGCCACAGAGCTGCTGAAAGCGCACCCCACCCCCCCCCCCGAAACACCCCCACACCCAGCCCCTCCGCGCCATTCTCGGAAACCTAATGCCGGTCTCCTGCCCGATTTGCACGATTGTGTCCGAGCGTCTAACCCCTTTTCCCTTTTCTTTGTTGTCAGGGTTGGCCGACCAAAACCCGTCACCTTCTAGTTAAGAGGAGCGCAGCCTGTCCTTCGCTATATTAGCTCCAAAATAGGCCTAACTGTGTTATGGCTTGTCCTTAATAAGGAATGCTGAGTTAAATACATTGGCACCCTCTTATATAATTTAATTTAATTTGTTCAGGCATGGCCATTTCTCCTTTATACTTGTCATTTATTCTGACATTTTCCAAGTTGGGAGTTCAAAACATGCACAACAGCGGTGTTTGTGTAACGCCTAAATATATACTGCAAATGAGACAAAGACTAAGTAACGGAGAGGATTTCAAAGACTGCCTCAAGGGGTTAATACATCTGTGGCAAATCAAATACACCTGCTTGCGAGTGAAGAGAATCTGCCCAGTGGCCAAAGTGCTGTATTTATCACTCATGGTGACATATGGCTAAGGTGATCCACCATCAGGTCCTATAGCAACTCAAAAGCTTGTTTATAAAGCGAATAGGTTTCAGCTCTTGCTACAAAGCCTAAAGTAGTAGGTTTAGGTGAATATAAATACGATTTATACGGTGTGCAAAAACAAAAAAAAAACAACAAAAAACAAAAGTTTCACGATGTTTTTTTTTCTGTGCGAGGTACACGCGCCAAATTTAAAAAAAAATAAATAAATAAAATGTTCCGAAACATAAGCTGCAGAGCAGGAGCGAGCGGCAATCAGTGGAAACACAGCAGTGAGCGTAGGGATTAGAGCCGGAGAGCGCTCATGTGACCCCGCGTGAGGTCCCTCTCTTTCTAACTCTTTCTCATACCTCCCCCCCCCTCCAGGCCGCTCCGCCATTTCCATACGACACGGTCAGAACAAGCGTGCGAACAGCGGCGGATAGAAGCGCGCATGTGAGCGTGTCTGCGTGTCTGCGTGTGCTGGCTGGCTAAGGGGGGGGCAGGGGCGGGGGAGGAGGCCCAAGAGACTCGAAGGGGAAAGCGGAGCTGCTTCTCTTTCCTCTTCGCAGACAGGAATGCCCGTGACCCTGTAGCCTGAGTCAATAAAAGACGTCCTTATTCCCTCACCTCCCCCGGCTGGCTGGCCCCGCGCGCGGCTGCCAGGGAGGATGCAGGGCTCGAGCTACGCCCCGCTGCCGCGGGGCCGGCTTTGTTAGCCTGCCAGGCCTTCCTGGTATCTTTTGGCCAACAGCCTTTTTACAAGCAGGGGAGGAAATCCTCCATCTTAGGACACGACTCCCTCTCTCTCTCTCTCTGTTAATTCCACAGGTTCAGTGTAAGCCACACAGCACAAAACAACACTCTTTCTCTGTCAGTACAGGCCTAAGGACTGTTATTGAATGTACAGGCAGTGCTTCACCTCAGCTTTCTCACATCTTGGCAAAACTGACAACTGAATAAGATCAATACTCCGGGCCAGGCTTCTTTTAACACTTTTTTTTTTTTTACTGCAGCAAGGGGTTTATCTTGCTCTCCCTGTCAGGGTCAGGATGATTGCTTGGGACATGTCTTTTTTATCATTATTATTATTACATTTTTTTTTTTTTAATGGAGCTGGTAGACATCAGGTTTAAGGCCTGCTTCGGAACATCAACTGCAAAACGAAAGTGACTTCTTTCCTTGCAGTTCATCAGAAATAAGTAAAAATGTTTTTTTTTTTGAGTATCATTAATTTTTTATCAGAATTATGCTGTCATGAATGACCAACCAACCACCCCCCCACCCCCCCCAACTCAGTCCCCCCTCTCACCCCAGCAATCCACCCCCCGCACGCATGCCAGGTGCTACAACATAAAACCCCTCCCCCACACTCTGCCCCCGCACAGTCTCTCTCTCGCTAGAGACACAAGCATTTCCTCCTGCCCTGACTCCACATCTCCATACACCATGCCCTCTTCCTCCTGCTCCAGCTCCTCCTCTTCCTCGTCCTTCTCTCATGCCCCCACCCTTCCCCATCATTGACACCGTAGAGGCAAGACGTAAGATATAAAACCCCGTTTTAATCGAGATGGGGCTCCTCAGTCTGTGTGCCAACTTGCAGTGGACATGCTGAACACATTTTTTTTATTTATTGTTATATTTGTTTAATTTAAACAAAGTGTGCGCACATGCATCAATCAAAAGGGATTTTTTTTTTTGTCTGTGACTGGAAGGTCCGTCTCCTGTGAAGGAATACCCGGGACTTTACGATTGGCCGACTTGAGCTGTGGAATGCTGCAGTAACACTGGTCCGCCACTAGGGGCGCTCGAGAGAAAAAGGGCCCGCAGAGGAGTTACACTCAATGGAAACAGTTCCTGCTCAGATGGTTTCTAAAGCCACCACTCAACGCGCTCAGGAAAGAAAAGAGGGGGGTGGGGGGGGACCCTTTCAAGTTGTGCCATGTGAGCAGCAACATGCAGATGCCAAAGTTTAAGCACTCAGATCGCAGCGGACTGGATGCGTTTATTTTATTCCGCAGCACTGGGACGGCCTTACAGGGGCACGAGAACTCGTAAAGTCCTGCAGAGGGTCTCACGGCATCTGTAGCAGCCTTTTATACACCAGCTGTGGCAGGACGGGCTTAGTGCTGCAGAGCCAATAGATCAATACACACACACACCCACACACGTGCACACGCATACACACACACACACACACACACACACATCACACACACACACACACACACACACACACACACACACACACACACACACACACACACACACACACACACACAGACACACACACACATGCACAAAGGCTGCACTGTTTTTTAGCTTTGGAAAGTGCTAAGGAATTTAGCTATCATTTAACTAAGTAAACAATTCACTCTGAAGTCTTGAATAGACCCTTTTAGCCACTGCAAGGCGTGTTGCTGTATCTAGATACGACTTGGCACACTGGATGATTTCAGTACTGGTAAAAACAAGGATGATGCACATCATCTTCTCCTTCACAGGAACATATGCCTCTTAGGTCAATGGCTTACCCTGCAGGCAGCACTTACATAAACTTTTCCAAAATAAATACAAGGACAGCCAATCATAGACAGCACGTCGGTACAGAATCGTCCCGGAGCTTCCACATGCTTACAGCGTAACACCGCGGTTAGACGTTCCACGTTCCCAGAATTTGGAAAAATACCGGAGATTTATGCAATTTGGGGAGCCGTAGCATGAGGCCACTCTACAGCGAGACAGCCGTGGGATTAAAAAGCAGTTTATTTTATTGCGTTATATATTAGCGGAATCCAGCTGAGGCATTCTGGGAACTCCCTGAAGCACGGTAAACACAGGCGTATCATTTCCAGGGCTGGACCAAGTCAAACTTTTAGCGACTGAACACAAACAGCGTTGAGTTGTGTACGGTCCAAATGCAGAGTCAGCGCGTTTAAGAGTTAGAGCCCAATTTAATTTATTGGAGAGGGACTATTGCGATTAAAATTACAACTTGAAGGCAGCAAAATCTTCAATGTGCTGTACCAGAGTTACAGTAGCTAATATTTATATTTTAAAATCTGTAGTAATGCTTCCAATAACATTTATGATTTGCGACATCAATACAGATCGGACTGCAGAGATAAAAACTAAATTTGAAAGAAAATATTAAAACACTATTAAAAAAGTGAGGAGGAAAACGTTCTTGCTTCTTTCAAATGCTTACCCTTTGTCACAAATTCACAAGAAGACAGGAAGTTCAGGTTAATCCCTGAGGTGGGGGGGTGGGAGTGTGCTAGCGGTATGGCTCGTTAGCACGAAACACAAAATGTCTGATAGCTACCTGACGAAAGGAAGTCTATTCCAGCCCTTAATTGGAGTTGTGTAAATGTGACAGAACAGGTGACAGAATCGGAGGTTCAGATCTTAATTTAGCACCTTCAAACGTGGCGCGTGAGGAACCAGGGCCGCACTCATTTCCGTCTTTCGTGACTACTGACAAACTCCGCGAAACCTACAAACTTCACCATCGTTCATGAGACAAGTTATGTACTCGTGGAAAAGCGTACCTTTATTATTGCATTATTGCATATGCAAGTCTGTGAGCATGTGTGTGTGTGTGTGTGTGTGTGAGTATGTGTGTATGGATGTACCTGTGTGTGCAAATTAGTGTTTTTGTGCCTGTTTTTGCATACGCGCATGTGCCATTTCATATCCGTAAGGCTCAATACGCCAGACGACATACTGCAACCAGATGAATACAAGATACATTCCAAAAACCCAATAAAGTCTTTGCAATGCACTTTCAACATTGCCTTTCAGTAATAACTCTCAAATAAACGTCAGAAACAATGCAAAAAGTGCTTCAGTATTCAGCTGCTAAAACCGGAGAGAATTCCACAAGCACACAATGGAGGTTAAAGGTTTTGTCACTGACACGACCAATGGACACTGTTCAAGATTGCCTGGCCTAATTAAAACCACCCCAATGGCATAAGATGTAGTAGAGATACAGTGAACTCTCCATGCGTTCAAGGCCCTGGGTGCTAAAATAGTATATTCAAATTGTGGAACAGGATGATGGCATGATGACATGTGTTGGAATTACTGGCTGTTGGACAAGGAAGAGAGGAACGATTGCACTTTAAGGGCAGTGAGGAGGTTGTATGTAAAGTGTGGCAATCTACTGAGAGCTACTTTAATCTAAACAAAGATCAAGTCAAATGGCTTAAACTCGACTAAGACTAAGACGACAAATGGGGGATTCGAGAAATAAAAAGAACGTCGCCATTCATTCCAGGATAGAAAAAAAAATAGTTCTAGTTTCCGAGATTAGATACTGACATTACATTTTTTTACTGTGGTCAAATTGATTCATTGACCGTGATGCACCCAATAACCTCCATCTTGGGAGAGTTAAATTGCTGTCAATCTCTTCTAAATGGAGTTTTTCTAGGGATGAGACAAGTATTCCCAGACCATCACTTGAAATTATCAATTGGGCTGGTTTTTATTTCAGCATTTTTTTTGTGCAACAATCATGTTTTTAAATTTTTTTAAATATAAATTTAGTTTCTGATATTTGCTGTTTTCTCCCAATTTGGTAGCCTATAGTACCCTACGTTGTTCAATTCCCCATGTAGCAACCGCTTGAGAATTTCCCGCTGCACAACCTCGTCAGCTGGCAGTAGGAAGGAGGGCGCCACGCCCTCTTCAGGGAGCGGCTCCCAGTTCCTGACAGCGGTCCAACTTGCCCGTGAGCGGCCGCCAATTGCCACTCCTTAATGGCACCGGCCGTACTCGGATCTGGCAGGACCGGGGGTGCGAACCCCCGATTCTCGGTGTGCAACTGCACCGACTGAAAGTCGGCACTTTTACCGCTGAACCACTGCGGCGGGCGAAACGTACCGTTAAGATGGCAGCGTGATGTAGGCTACTTATTGCGAAGATGGAGCATGATAACGTTTCAATTTGCCATTTAAAAATGCGAGCTTGGGCTCAATCAGCTTGTACTGTACTTGAGACAAAAAAAGGAACGCTTGAATTCTAGGTGAAAGTAACTTATATTTGTTAGTCAAAGTTACGGACATAATATCCGAATTTGATCCTGGCCAAGGTCTCCCAGATTAAAACCAGTCATTGGCGGGCTACGTTTAACAGTCATTTTATCTTCCAGGTTTTAAAACTTCTGGTCGCAAACTTCCCAGCAGCGAACGTGCCCCAGCCTCCACGCTGGCTCCATTCCGTGCCGTTCCTATTCTTCCCTTTTTCCGGCTTGACATTCAAAAGGTTAAATCATCACCTGGCCCGATCACCTTCCTGACTAATGAGGTGATGTTGCGCTTATGCAAGTCAGGGCTACTGATCCGCATCACGGATAATCATGAATAATAAACTGATTGATCTGACAGCAAAGCATTGAATGAACATTCAAAAATCAGCATATTTAAAAAAAAAAAAAAAAAAGACACTTAAAAGCAGCAAAATGTTTATTTTTCCCCGATTCTCACTGAACTGCATTGTTTCAGCTGCGATGATTCTCTCGGGCCTCTCGGAATGTTTATTCTGCGAAATCGTTTCTTTGTGCGATTCTAAACGCATTATCCACGGCATTGTCGCAAAAGAGGAATTACTATAAATCTTGATTGCCATTTCAGCCGCATTGTTATTGCATTATTGTGCCGTCGTGCGTTCTGCCGGTCTGCGACCATGCAAATGCGGTCTTGGCCACGTCCCCCTGGAGAAGGAGATTATTAATTTCAATGAGACTGTATGGTGAAAGACAGGGAAAACGCGTTGTCCCCGTATTGTGCTCAAAGTGTAAAATTCTTTCTTCGCCCTCGACGTACGAGCGCGTAATTCCCGTGAGCTCTAAGGCGCGACACTCAAAACATCCCGTTTGAAAGCGCTGATATATCATCATTATCTCCGAGCAACATTATATCATGTATGTGCCAGGAGCACTTACAATCACATAGGGGGGGAATCTGTGCACGTTTGCCTCCAGTAGCCAGGCCTGAGAAAAGCTTTTGAAATGAAGGATAACTTTACATATGCATCCGTTCATCAGTCTGGTATTATGTGACAGCAGTTTGCACAGAACGGACCCCCCAGACAGCCAGGCGGAAACACACTGAGCAAAAAAAATGACATGCGCCCCTAATTCTGAGTCTTAGCAAAAGCAACAGCAATCATCTCGCGAGAAAACAATATACCAATATACTGCATGCTAAAATATGAAATCTGAATTACATGGTAAACATACTTATATGAATTGTTAACATATGTTGTATAACACAAAGAACATCAGTTATCGCTCATTTAATACTTACAAATGCACAATATATCCTTTTACATATGAAATATGTAAATAGTATGCAGTAGCCGTTATTGCGGTATGTTTAAAATGACAAATGAAAAAGGCAATCATGCTTTAGAGAATATGCGTTCTGTATTTTCACATCAAAAAAATACTGCTTACAATTCTTTGTTTTAGATTTTACCATGTTACTGTAGTTATACTGTAGGTGGATAGAGATCTGTATGACCGAAGATATACTCTAGGCACTAGATACAAATCTGTGTTACTGTAGTTATACTGTAGGTGGATACAAACCCATGTTACCATAAATATACTGTAGGTGGATACAGATCTGTGTTACTGTCGGTATACTGTAGGTGGATATAGTTCAGTGTCACTGTAGATATAGTGTAGGTAGATATAGATCCATGTTACCGTAGATATACTGTAGATGGATACAGATCCTTGTTACCATAGATATACTGTAGGTGGATATAGATCCATTTTACCATAGATATACTGTAGCTAGGTGGATACACAGCCATGTTACCATAGATATACTGTAGGTGGATACAGAGCCATGTTACCATAATTATAGGTGGATATAGATCCATGTAGCCACAGATGGATACAGATATAACGGGTACCTGTACCTGTGAAGCACACCACTATGTAACCCAAGAAAGAATCATCACCAGCTTTCTCTGCTTCCCTCTCCACACACACACACACACACACACACACACACACACACACACACACACACACACACACACACACACACACACACACACACACACACACACACACACACACACACACACACACACACACACACCTCTGCTCAGACAAACGGCAGGCTCGGCTCGCACCCGCCGCGGATCAATCAACCCGCCGCGCACCAGATAACCGGGGGCAACGCTCATCCCTCACCCGAAGACGTCCAATCCCCTTTCACCTCTATGCAGTGACAGGCGGTGTCATATCACGTTGAGACGGCCGTGCCCGGGAGCCCGCCGCGTATACCGATCGCCCGCCGCCATCACCGCGACGACCGCCGCCGCCCTTTGGTCACCTGCCACCCCGACCCCTGCGTCCACCGGGACAGCGGAGAACTGCCAACCGTTTCTGTCCACATTACCCACTTCCCCCAAAGCGCAGACACGGCCACTCTGGATGGTGGCCCAGATATCTCAGAGGCCAGCGGCATCATGGGTAAAAGTTACAGAAATGAAGTGCGGCGCGGGGTGGTGGTGACGGGGATTTGGGCGGGGTGGGGGGGGGGGTTTGAGGAGCAGCGGGGGAAAAGTGGGCCATTCAGTCCCAGCTTCCTCCGAGCTTGAGCCAAATGTTTCAAGGAAAAAAATAAATAAATAAACTAGCTGGTGTGCATGAGAGGAGAGAAGAGGATTTTCATCACTTCTTGAAAACAACACAGGCTTGTGACTCTTGGTTTATACTGAATGGGGCTCGGTCATATTTATGCACATGACACAGCCCACTTGGCACTTTATCACAAAAACCTTCCTTTTGAACCCTCAAAGGCCAACAGTCACCCAGGCAAAGCATCATGGGAAACAGAATTACTTTGTGCAGGGTAAAGAAGGGCACTCCCGTGGATGGAGCCAGCCACGCGTACCCTGCCTGGAAAAGCCGCTCAGCCCTCAAACAGAGACGCAACATCTGTAAATAGCCAACTCTGGGAGGCCTGGTCCGATTAATATCCTTGACTTTTCTGACACTGGAGCTGGGGAGTCAAAACAACCGGGACGGTTGACCAGAACGGGTGTAAACACACACACACACAAACATGCGGAAAGGCCTCTCCACCCAGGCACTTGGACAGATCTAGGCCCCCCATTGATTGCTAGGCGAGGACAATCTGTCCCCCAGAAAAGGCTACGATTCCTGCTTTACAACACTGGCAAAGCACGTAGAAATCCAGAACCTTACAAATACACATTTCAATACATCAAAATTTACTGAATACATAATAAAGTACATAAATGACGGTCACTTTTGTTTTTGTGCGTGTAGAGCCAGAGCCGGTTTCAGGCATAGGTGACAAGGGCGGTCGCCTAGAGCGCCATCTGTCTGGAGGGAGGGAGCATGGAACGAAAGGGGAAAAAATGAATAAATAAAAATCTACAAGTTGTGTCCATGATAGTAGGTGGCCATCTCAATTCTCTTTCACAATATGAGATAGAGCTGGGCTATTTGAAAGATTATGTTAATTTTTGAATACAGAGTGAAGAACTGGTGACTATCATCAAAGACAAATATAATTTGCTGTGATTTTCTTTAAAAAAATTCCATTAATACATTTTGTTTGTTCATTTGTTTTGTGGCAGTCTCATTCTGGCTTATTTTTGCACAATAACCGATTATTATCTACCTAAAGAGCAGACTCTCACTCTCTATCAGGGGCCGTTAATTAACCATGAACCACGGGCCAGGTTGGAAACGTCCTTTATATTCCAGGGATGGAGTGTTTTCCGAGACAACGCTAACAAGTCACCTTGTTGGCTAAATTTGATTAAGGACCGGCCGCACCCACTGCAGCTCACGCCTCCACAAGCGGGCGGGGACTGCAGCTACGGGGGAAGACAGGCGCGCGCTGACCGCCCGGGCCGCACCTGATTGATAACGTTTGCACCGGTTCCATCGCTCACCATCGCGGTCTCTGCGTCCTGCTCGTCTGCTACGAATAGCAATATAAATTTAGTTTTTGCGGTTTGAGCGAGGCTCATGTTCGTTTTGTTGTACCCTCACAGAAAATCTTGAGCCAAATCGTGCGCCCCTTTTCGCGGTTACATTCTTGACACTTCACTGCGGTCCGACAACACGGACGACTTTGATTCCGCCGTTCGCTAGCGGTAGCGAGGGCACCGGGCAGAACAGAAACGAAGGCGGTTTGGGTTTCCGTCGTGTGCTTGCAGAGCGCCGAGCAGACTTTGTAGGAGTAGCAGATGTCCTCCTCGCCGCTGATCGTCACATTAATGCCGTCCAGATGAATAAACATCGCAAAGTGCCGCATATGTTAGCGGGAGGCCGTTACCGCTGCCAACGTTTCCAGGCCCCTGCCCGTGCAAGGAGATCGATCCACACAGACGCTCGGTCCTGGGGTACCCCCATCCCACAATCCTCCAGGGTCTCCGTGACCCACTGGTAAACCAGCACAACAAACTTTAGCCATCCCCTCATTTAATGTGTCTTAAAGACAAATTCATTTTATATGTACCCGAGTTTCTAAAAAACAAATGTATAGGCTACCTTATTCCCAGAGAAAACAATAAAAAAATGTATCCCAAGTTCACCTCATCTGAAATTACAATAAAATCCTGCAACAGCCTCAATGGGACCAGAGGGGAGGCCTATACATGAAAGTTGGATAAAACTGCGAAAATTAAAACGTGCCTGGCAGCTGAAGCATTTTGAAAATGTGAAAATGAATAGATAAATTCAGTCAACAAACCATTTTGTTCAAATTGAAAAGTGAACATTGCCTAGACCCTGGGTTTGGAAAAGGGATCTATAGATCCCTGGGGGTCCGGAAGGTCCCTGGCTAGACAATGACAATTTAAAGATTTGGTGAAATATTTAAAAACATAAAATCTTTTTTTTTTTTAAATATAACCCTTTTTAACTAATGATAGGGGTCCCCGGGATGCCTTTGAGCCTGGATGGGGGGTCCCTGGATCAAAAGCGGTTGAAAGCCTCTGGCCTAGACATCAATCGCATATGGCAGGGGGGGGATGTCCTACAGTTTGGACCAAAAACAAAGGTGTGGATGTACGGGTCAATGTAGCGCACTCGCGTACAAGTTAGCATTTCGCGAGGCTGTTAATCTCCACTAGAAATTTACCTTAACATTTACTTGAGGGCGTCAGGTAATCCGTCGCTTCTGCAGGAGGCTGGTTTTACCGTATTAAGCAGGTCATGTGATACTTTATGCTACTCCGAAAGAGGAGTTTTTTCTTTTTTTTTTTAAAGGAAGACGTATAGGCAAACTGAGTTAACTTAAATGTAATCGTTTTGAGGATAACAAAAAAAAAAAAAAGAAAAAAAAAAGTGCACAAAATGATCAGTAAAAAACCCTGGGTGTTTGTCCTGTGAAACATCTCCACAACTGTCAACGTGATCAAATATTATAATAAGCCATTTTACAATATGGTTGTTTTTTTTTTTATTCTGATGCGCAAGCGGGGGCTGATTTCTCAGGCCCAGGAAAAAAAAAAAGGACAAAAAAAAAAAAGATTGCTCCCGTGTCTCGTGACGTCCTTGACACTGGTGACAAAAATAACCGGGACGTGTCGATGACACGCAGGGAAGGGGGGGGAGGGGGGCTCTCTGGGGATTCGCAGAGCCCTAGAAACCATCACCCGCGCCCTGGCTGAGATCTCCTTCTGGCAACCTGGGAAACTACGATAATAGATCCAGGCGACGCGAGCAGGCAGCCAGGTTCTGTAGGTGGTCCCTTGGAACGGTTTTCCGGGAGCGCGGTGTTGGACAACCTGACCCCGGCTTCAAAAAAACCCGATTCGCAGAGCGTGTGACGTCTGCCCTCCCGGTTGCCAGACGCTCGGGATTAAATCCCCACCCCGAGTATTCTTCAAAATCCCCCCATCTTCAGTCGACTCTTGCGCATAGTGTCTCTGAAACGGACGGAGACCCAACGCGACTCATATCAGTTTGTGGCGAGTTTCAAAATAAATAATTTCTTTGGGAACCACAAATGTACCCATGTCACCCATAAGCACCCTACATTTGGGGCGAACCCCTCCTCCCTCCAATCTAGCAGACTATCCCCCAACGTCCTTTCAAAATCCCTCGTCTATCATTGACATTCATACATTTACCGTGAGACACCCACACATTGGGAGGCACAGCACCCAGTCTGGAAACTCCGGGGGGCAGATGGCGAGGGTGCGGGGGGCCGTTGCTAACAGTGATGTCACCGCCCGCTCAGGGAGATGCCTGCTGGGGAAACGCAACTCCGCAGAGCACATGGAAGCGCTGTTTCCAGTCACAAGCAGGGCTGGCAGAAGGGATATCCCCCAAAATATGGGGCTTGAGAAGAATTCCCCTATGGAAAAAGAATATGCTGCAATATATTGTAAATATATCAAAATTATCTTCACAATATATTTAAAATATACTGCAGTATATTACATTTCCATAAGGGTTCATGCAGGGAAGTAAATAGTATGGGAGTCAATGGTGGATGGGGATTTTAAAGAAGATGTGAGAGGGGGGGGGGGGGGGGCAGTCTCGAGAATCGTTATGGTACTCAATTGAAGACGGTGGATTTTGAATCAAAACAAATCAGGGGTTATGTTTCAACAGACATGTAATTTTTTCTTCATGTGTAAATCTACTATATCCAGTTTATGAATCTTTTTTTTTTTTTTTTTAACATTTCCCCCTACTTTTTTGCCATTTAAGGAAAGAAAGGAAACCACATCCAATATCAGGTGCTATTGAGTATGATATGTTGTGAGAGCTCATTAAAGTCCACTTGTCATATGACAATTACCGTGAATACAACGGAAACAGACCGTCACTGTCTAAGACGCTGCCTTGGATCCGGTGCGCCGAAGTGATAATATGACAAATCGGGGCTTCTTTAACTTCCTGGCGGGCAAATCCTTTTTAAAATGTGGCATGCAGGCCGAACATGTACTATTTATGAAATGTTTACATGCGTTTAACCCTCATCTTGACATTTTATGACCACCTTTTATGTTAGGGGTCAAAGTGACCCCAAACAGAGCATTATGTTTATTGCATGTTTACCATTTAATCCCAACAAATTAGGAAAAATCATATAGTGTCAAGATGGAAAAATATGGCATACAGGTTTTTTAAAGACGTCAAACACTGGATCGGGGTCAAACTGACCCAGAACATAATATGGGTTAAAGTGAGGTGTCAATGCATACGTATGACTTATCCTCTTGTGGGAAGTATGCACACACTGTGCTCATGCAGACCTGGACTTTCTGTAGGACCTGAATAATACGTTTGCTTCCTCTCAATGATCAAAGGGCCAAGCCTATACTTGAAGCGGGCCGAATTTGGCCCCCAGGTTGATTTGCCCAGCGGTATCTATATACCACTGGCTTCCTATTAAGACCCTATAGGTTCTCCACTCTGCTGAGGCTTCACACAAGAATGTTATGAGCTGTTAAAAAATGGCATGCTATACTTAGGCAACAAATGAATCACCATTTTAATTTTCAACAAAGACAATTTTTTTCTAAATGCAGAATTAATGACAATTCATTAAGATAACACAGTGATAGAAAAAGTGATTAAATAAACTAAAGGGCCCTATAATTTTCACAAAGCTATTGTGCTAGGACAACAGCTGACATAATTGGCTGTTGCAGAACTAGAGGCCCTTATTAAGAAACATCTGAAGTTAAGCAGCTACGAGTGAAATTAGAAACGTTTTTTCCTGAACTTCGGCGCCAACCCTGACTGACTTCACAATCTTCTACATTTCTTCCGTTGAACACCTGACTTAAAAAAAAGGCGCCGTCAAACGCAAAATTAACTGCGAGCGAAGAAATCCGCAGCTATTGTTAGGCGCAGGAGAGTCACGGAGGAGCGCGGCGCAACGACGCCTCAAACAACGAATCGCATCCGAGACCTGTACCCTAGGACCCAACGGCAGAGAGAGAGAGAGAGAGAGAGAGAGAGAGAGAGAGAGAGAGCGCGTTTCGCTGTAACGCAGTTAATTATTCTGCTGGCAAGCTTGAGAGATGCTCCGAGATGGCCTCTCTGGAAGGTTCCAGCTACGCCCGGAGAACTACAATACCTCTGCCCCCGCTCTGAACTCCTCCCGAAACGACGTCCCCTCGCGCTCAGGAGCGGCGTACCCTCAATCCCGGCCTCTCAAGCCTCTTCCTCAACACGGCTGCATTTCCACCGCACGGCATCCCCCCCCCCCCCCCGGGAAACATTTTCAGGTTGTCAAAAAATAAAAAAAAAAAAAAAAAAAAAAAAAAACTTGCAGTGGAAACAAACAGATTGATGTCGTCTTTGCGCTTGTCTGTCGGCCCGGTTTCCACGGTCCGGCGAATGAGGAATCGCTCTTTGGGGTTCTCCTCAATCAGGATCTGGCAGAGGACGAGGAGGAGGAGGAGAGGAGGAGGAGGAGGAGGGGGGAAGGGACCCCGAGCTCGGCCCCCTGGGTCATTAGTTAACATGGACCTGGCACCATGGCTTCCTGACACCCTCGGTCGACTTGCGGTGCCCACGGGTGCTTTTGGTGAGAGCCCCTGGCGCGCGGTCAGTCTGTTCCGTGTTCCGAGGGATTCTGTTTCCACAACGATCCCTGAACTCCCGTGTCTCACCGGGCCCCTGTGTTGGCCCCAGGGCTTTGGGTCAGTGAGGAGTAAGCCCTGCCCCAAGAGGACTACAGATCCACAACAACAAACACCACAGCACAGCACTGAAACAGGGAGATATGGCCTACACAGGCAAGGACACACACACACACGTACACACACACACGCGTATACACACGCACGCACGCACGCACGTATGTGTCCAGGCATACGTATTTGCCCATATCCTGACAGACACATGCTCACGTACAAATACATACCCATATACTCATAAAGGTGTAAACGCACCCAAACACACCCAAACACAATTGTGCCCCAACATGCAGGCATAATCTCTTATCCACACTCACGCATGCACGCACTCACACACTCACACACTGCACGCACGCACACACACAGTCACTAGAGCTTGTGAATGTGTGATAAACTCTCCGTAAAGGCAGGCGTTAATAAAAAAGGCTTTCATTTGGATGCTTTGTGCTCAGAATCTGCTCTGCGTTCCCAGGCCTCGGATAACCTTTATTCTTCAGGGTTTAATTACTGTCGGTCAGTCTACGCTTCTCTTCCAGAAGAACCACTCACTTACTCCCTTTGAGGAAGCAAATCCCGCCGTTCCTCTCTGTGGAGAGACCTGTTTATTCTTACAACAGGTACTGCATCCCTATTAAGAACATGAGCTGCTACCTCTGGTGAGACTGAATTATTTACCAACAGGGGCAGAACAACAACAAAAAAAAAAATAAACGCGAAAGAGACATGTCTGTTTCTTGAATGAATGAAAAATACGGGAGAAGCCATCCATCCTGGTACTGTGTATCCAATTAACCACATGAAATATCCATCATACCAGCGTATAGCCAATTAGCTATATATAACAGAGGAGAACTTGGAGATGTTTCTGCTTTTCAATACACAACATAAATACATGGAGACCTTTAAGAGCACTTGTTCCCCTGAAAAAGTATCAGTGGGTCCACAAGCACTTAAAATGAAACACAATGCAAGAGCTCAGGTGGACATTACCAGGATAGGCCACACCCACAGAAATGTCTTTTGAAACAGAAGCATGAAAATGATGCCGTTAGAACCTAAAAAAACACCCCATGTTATTTTTAGACAGTGTGTGAATGTGATGGCAGCCCGGGGTTTTGAGCTCAGCTTACCTCTGTGCGGAGTCCTGTGTTGTGGGTTTTAACACAATCAATCAACAACTCCCCAAGTAGCACAGTACAGAAACTTCAGCGAGGATGTGAAGGTCTGCCACGGAGAGGTGGTGACGTCACCCTCTGGTGCGTCTACAAGGGTGCGATTCGTTCCCCTGACTGGGGACCCTGGTCTTTAGCTTGAGGAGATGAGCGGCTCTCTTCTTGCGCAGTGTAGTCGGGCGGCTGGCTGGCTGCCTTAGCCGATGCTACGCTAGTACACTATTAACGCATTTAAAACCTCATTATGGATGTGCGAGTGTAAACATTGCACAGTGCGCTAACTCGCAGTGTGTCCATTCGAAACCTTGCCAAGATGAGAGGCAGTTATTTTTATTGTTATATTTCAATGGAGAGAACTTATATCTAAGAACAATCGACAGTATAATCAACAGTAATTAATAAGCAAGGAGAATGCTAACAGCCACGTAAGAATAAACAGTGCAAATGTAGGAAAAAGGGGAGGAAGGCTGCCTGACGCGTCGGTTGCAGGGATATTTTAGCGAGCGGGGCCGGGTATTTCTGGTGACTTCCAAGCAAATTAGCCGGATTTATACGCACGTTAATAACTAGATGCTACCAGAATCTGGAGGCTCGGGAGAACACAAGCACAGAAAAGAGGGAAGAAAAATACAAAAAATAAAAATAAAAAGATTTACAAAGGGGAAAGCCCACAGAGCACGAAGCCGAGCAAAAAACAACCACGGGAGCGAGAAAGAGAGATGGAGAGAGAGGGAGAGTGAGGGATAGAGAGAAAGAGAGAAAGCGATAGAGAAAGAGCGGGGAAGAGAGAGAGAGAGAGAGAGATGAGGCAGGGAGGGAGAGACGAGAGAAAAATCAAATTTGCGAGAAAACAAAAAAAACAAAAAAAAAAAACTAAGAAGCATCGGAGACAAAAGGGGCACACACGGGTATTTGCCGAGCTGTCTGCTCTTTCAGGCGCCTCCCAAACTTTATTAAAGCAGGGCCCCTCGACAGGAGCCCGTCTCCTCGCACCCCCCCCCCCCCCCCCCACTCGCATTTTAAGGAGCGAGGGAAGCCAAGGAGTAGCCACGGGGGCAAAAAAAGAAAAGGAAAAGGAAAAATAAAAAGAAATACTGGCACTTCGGCCCAGTTCTCCCCGATTGTTTTATTTCAGCGATGCATTAAGCGCTCTCCCCGCGGAGTTATTCTGCTCTTCCTGGGGTGGATAAAGTGCCCGGGGGGGGGGGGGGGGGGGACTCTGTAATTTCCAGCTTCTCCAAAATTCAGGTATTAGTAAAGACCGCTCGGGGACCCGCCACAATATAACTCTACATTTTGCAGGCGTTGGGCAGAGAGAGCCCCCCAGAGGGGTAGCGGGTTCAAATTTGTGAGATGTAGGTATTGTGCGGTGGACCCTAGGGGAGAGCCAGCAATAGAAAATCCACTGAATTCAAAGTATTTTCCTAAGCTCTGGCAGGAGCACTGTGCGAGCCCGCCTCCCCTCCACAACCCCCCCCCCCCCTCCCCTCCCCCCGCTAGCCTCCGCCCCCCCCCCCCCCCCGCTAGCCCCCGCCCCCCTATCTCATCCACTCCCCCCCACCCCCCCCCAAAACCACCACACACTCCCACTGGAGGCTTTTTACAAAACATGTGTTGCTGACATGTTGACAGATTGCTCAGTGGAGTGGTAGGTGAATACACAAGACTGCCCATTTAAGGGAGGACATGGCTCTACCTTCATAGTCTACCTGGAGCGCCATGTTTTATACATCACCCTCAGAACTGGGGGAGAGACAGAGAGAGAGAGGGGGAGAGGAGGAAAGAAAAGCAGACAAGAGAGAGGAGGGAGAGCCATGGGAGGCGGCCTCAGCCGTCACGGCCCTCGTTACATGTAATGGTGTTAAGGCTGAATGGGAGGGGGTGTGATGGAGGGAGGGAGAGTAGGGAGAGGAGGAGGAGGGCAGGGTGTTAAGGTGGTGTCCCCCCCCCCCCCCGCCCACCTCCGGCCCACTCTAATGGCACCTACCAACGGTTGGGTGGTAATCTGATCAAAGGGGACCTGACGTTAAAAACCCGAACCGGAGCTCGTATCTGGGTATTAGCCCTGTACGTATTAATAACCCCCCGGCGGCCGGGAAAGTGCTGCCGTGGCAACCGGATGGAAGTGGGGGTGTGTGTGTGGGGGGGGGTGGGGGGGGTGATAATGTATTGGCGGTGCCGGCGACCTGGGGCTCTGGCGCAAGCTCCTCTCTGGGGAGGCCGTTTCACCCAGAGTCAGACGTGTCTGAGCAAAATCACTCCGCATAAGACAGGGCTGGAATACTGAGGAGGGGAGAGAGAGAGAGAGAGAGAGAGGGGGGAGTGAGGGAGAGGAAGAGGGATGGGGAGAGAGAGAGGGGAGCAGAAGAGACAGAGGTATGGAGAGAGTGAGGGAGACAGGGGGGAGAGGGAGAGAGGAATGGAGAGAGTGAGGTAGAGAGAGGGGGGAGAGGAAGAGCAGGAGAGACAGAGGGATGGAGAGTGTGAGGTAGAGAGGGGGGAGAGGGAGAGCAGGAGAGACAGAGTGAGGGAGAGGAGAGGGGGGAGAGGGAGAGCAGGAGAGACAGAGGGATGGAGAGAGTGAGGGAGAGAGAGGGGGGAGAGGGAGAGCAGGAGAGACAGAGGGATGGAAAGAGTGAGGGAGAGAGAGGGGGGAGAGGGAGAGGAGGAGAGACAGAGGGATGGAGAGAGTGAGGGAGAGAGGGGGGGAGAGGGAGAGCAGGAGAGACAGAGGGATGGAGAGAGTGAGGGAGAGAGAGGGGAGAGGGAAACCAGGCAAAGGAGGGCAAAGGAGAGCGATGGAGAGAGATGGGAGAGAGGGAGAACAGGAGACGGAGAGAAATGGAGAGAGTGAGGGAGATATTTAGAGGCAGAGAGAGGGAGAGTGTAAGGGGGGAGAGAGAGATAGAAGTGGAGGGAGGTAGAGATGGAGAAAAGGATGGGATGAGAGTGGGACAGTGAAAGAGTAGGGGGTAGAGGGGAAGAGGAGAGAGAGAGAGAGAGTAAAACAAGTATCAGTGGAAAAAGAGAGAAGGATGAAGGGGAGGAGAGTGGGTCAGAGTGTAGGATGTAGAATGACAGGGTGGGAAAGAGGGAGCAAAAAAGGGGAATGGTGAGAGAGGGGGAATCAGAAGGTGGGAGAAGACAGTAAAAAAGAGAGAAATAGAGAGACAGGATGCTAGAGGTCAAGAGGGGAGAACACAGGCAAACAGAGGGTTGCTGAAGTTTGGGCCTTTACCATTTATATTCAGTCGGTTTAGAAAATCAGTTGAATTTCAATTCATAAGTGGAAAATCCCAAAATTAATATTATATTATACACTGCCTGGCCAAAAAAAAAGTTACACTAATATTTAGTTGGACCGTCTTTAGCTTTGATTACGGCGCGCATTCGTCGTGGCAGGTTGTTTCGACAACCTTATGCAACGTCACAACATTTATTTCCGTCCAGAGTTGCATTCATTTTTGGCCGAGAGTATTGATGACGGGAGAGTCGAACGGCTCTGTAAAGTCTTCTCCAGCACATCCCAAAGACTTTCAATGGGGTTAAGGTCAGGACTCTGGTGGCCAATTCATGTGTGAAAATAATTCCTCATGCTCCCTGAACCACTCTCACAATTTGAGCCCGATGAATCTTGGCATTGTCGTCCTGGAATATGCCCATTGATGGGATAACCTGGTCATTCAGTACATTCAGGTACTCAGCTGACTTCATTTTATTGCTGCATAATGTTGCTGAGCCCAGACCTGACCAATTGAAGCAACCCCAGATCATAACACTGCCTCCAGAGGCTTGTACAGTGGGCACTATGCATGACGGGTGCATTTTGTTATTAAATTGTGATGGGGCGAGGTGAACCAAAGAGAACCAAATGCGACAGATAGGGAATCTATAAACGTACCTAGAGAGATATGCCACTAAGCAGCTAAACCGCAAAGGGAAAAGGAGAACTAAGGAATGGGAGAAAAAGCTTCCCGACCTAAGTCAAAACAAATCTACCTCAAAAGGAGGCGAACTCAATGAAG
Source organism: Synaphobranchus kaupii (assembly GCA_029718625.1). Taxonomy (NCBI): domain Eukaryota; kingdom Metazoa; phylum Chordata; class Actinopteri; order Anguilliformes; family Synaphobranchidae; genus Synaphobranchus; species Synaphobranchus kaupii. Next base: position 12,178,970 of record CM056394.1, read on the forward strand.
CGAGTAAAACAAACAAAAGGTACCTCACGCTCTAAGACAAAGAGCGTAGTAGAGAGGTAGAGACAAAATGAAAGAATAACCCCAAGTTACACGGGTGTAAACTTTAAACAGAAGACAGTCTGTTACCTAAGCTCTGTAGTCAAAGAGCTCAAAACAAAAAGCTAACAGAACGAGAGAAAGAAGAACAAAAAAAGAGATAGGAGCTTAAAAGAAAATAACCAATCCTATCCTAACTTCTTTCTAACCGGACTTGCTGCATTTCTTATTTGTACAACCAGAAAGGCAGTGACCAGTGAAAGGCGTGTTACTATACCTTACCGACTTCGACGTCAATTAGCAACGACAATATCGAAATGCAGGAAAGCGGAAATCCTACGCTATTTAAGCCAACAGGAAACCGAACACAGGTGTGGACAATAATGACTGGCGAGATCCAAACACCGGAACGGGAAGCGGAAAAAATCAGATGCCGTCAGACGACACCAAATCCCAGGACAAACCGCAGAAACAACAAAGGCTGCCATAAATGTTCTGCCGTAATGTGTCTGATCCTATAGAAGGCCAGGTGAGGTCACCCAGCCAAAAAAACAATTTTGATTTAAGTTAATTTAGATGAAGTTCCATAATCTACATTATGATAGACATACTATGTCACTAATAAACCATGTCGAGAACATACACTGGCCATCTGCATTGTCCATCGTAATCGGTGTGAATACAAATTAATTTCCAAAACAAATTTATACAGAATCCAGGGCTACAGAAAATCTTCAGGCTTGCTGAAGGCCCACCAGCATTCCTCTTACAACCTGGCAACCCCATCTGTGCCCACGAGTATGAAATTCCACTGTCAATGTCAAAATGTTCACTCATGGTGAAAATCAAACAGACACATTAATACAGGAAGTGAAAGATCAATGATCCCATCTGGCAGGCTCAGCAATTATCAACCCGCTTTCGGTCTTCAGAAACATCCCTCTGTCCCCCCCCCGCAAAAAAAAATCAACAGCAAACCAATAAAACTTCTTCATTACCAAGTCTTGTAAAATACATTGCAGACTCAAAGAATAAAAGAAAGACAGCAGGCACTGATATAGCTTTCACGTGGCACTTATCACAAAGAGAATGGGTCTCTCCTGGTTTCCTGGCAAAATTCCCAACCCGCCTCTCTCAATCTGGCAACCTAATCAGCCCCCAGGGTAATTGGCTAAATAATTGTGCTGCAAAATGGCTGCCGTGAACCACCGAGGGTGGGTGCTAGACACTTGCTCGTGACCAAGGTGGATGTTTACCTCTCCCATCCACTGTACAGAGCTTTGATTTAAGATCCACATTTACGTGATTACAATTCACCATGACATGGCGTGGCATTTTTAACACATTTGTGCGTACAAAATGTGTAAACTTCAATGTAAAGTATGACTTGTGGTCCTGTATGAAGACTGAGCCAATGGTTTTCTGATCAGCCGATGTTTTTTTTGAGCAGCCAATTACAGTACATTTGTTGAAGATGAGGATGGTAGATGGGACATTCGGTCATAGGTCTGCACACATGGGACCGCCACAGCCAAAATAAAAAATGTGACGAATTGCGTTTTAGAAGTTTAACGCGTTAACCATGAACATTTTCGCATGACTTAACGTGTTTACATTGTTAGCTGTAATTCTAAGACAAAACAATACCAGCGTTTCACACCCAGATAATTAATGCTAATGGAAGAAATAGGACGCCGTCCTTTAGCACGGACCGAAGAAAGTAAACAGAATATTCAGCTAACCATGTATACGGGAATAAGATTGGGTTATTCTTTTCATGACGCATGGAAATGGCATAATTGGATCAGACCATAACCAGAATAAGGATTGCTATTCAGAATATGGTGTGCATGTAAACATGGTCATAGTATCGATTTGGCTCAACATTTTATCTTTATCTTCGTAATCCAACATAATATCATTGCATCAACTCTATTTAAATAATCAACTAGCTAGCTAGTGTTAAACGGATACTGCCTCTCATAGCTAGATAGTGAACGTTAGCCATCAATGTTGTTTTTGATCAGTTTGAACAAATTAGTGCACGTGAAGACAATTGCTCCATAATGCAATTTATGACAAATTATTACTCAAATCGATAGCTAATGTGAGCTTGGCGCAGCCTGTGGCAAAATATCCATATCATGATGATAAGGTGAAATCCAAGGAAAATAAAGTGTAGCAATGAATCATGCGCAGTCTGTTCATGATGTGCTAACGTTTTGCAAAGGTCAGAGGATTGCTGACTTTAATGCACAAGGTGCATAAAACCTTGCTAAAGCTGCAAATTAATGCCAGGTGTTCCTATTATTTTTTTTCCCTCCAATAGTCATGCTTAAGAAATAAACGACCCCAACACTCCCTGGCACTTTAATTTAACCTAATATAATTGAATTTTATCCAATATATTTGTAATGAATCTTGTCACTGAAGTTTGTTACATTTTTAATGATGCTCTGAATGCAATTGTGGAGTCTTAATTATAATGTGGCATAAGTTACACCGCTTATTTTTAAGCAATAAGTACGATGTATTAAGTCATCCTTCCTTGTGATCACTGTTTTAAGTCTTGCATATACAGAGTGAACAACACTGAACACAAATATAAATTGTAGGCCGCCTGCTACGCCGCCATCCGACCAAAGGCAACCATGCCAATATGCCATCCCGCGTGCCACGTCTGTTTAGGGGTTTTTCGGTGCCTACCAACAGGCCTGAAAAAAATTTGAGGGGAAACACCGTTTACTGAGCAGCCAACGGTTTACTGAACAGCCAATGGCTTGAGTAGCTGATGGCTTTCTAAGAAGCCAACTGTTCCCTGAGCAGGCATGGTTTACTGTCCTCAGTAATTACATCGCTCTGTCTATCGGTCTGTGACCCTCATTCTGTAACACACGGAAGCGCATTCCAGTCAGCCCAGCTGCCCTGTGGTTGCATTGGAATTGGGATTGTTTTGTAATTTGGATAACATCACCAACGCCCTAATCACATTGGGGAAATTAGTTTTTAAAAACTATCAGAAAAAAGGGCTTTTGTGTGTGTTAACCGCATGTTTTTAATAAACTCAGCAAAACTATCCTGTAATATAAGGTGTACATGTTTGCATGGGGTAAATAAAGCTCTTTTCCTCATTAATTCAGACACATTCCTTTTGCATGAATTTTAGGGCAAAAGTACTTGGAAGTTTCTTATGAAATAGTTATGAATGTCACAGTTGAGAAGTGAACAGAGTAAATAATGTTAATAAAAAAAATGGTGTGTTGCATAAAGTCCTATTTATGGAATCACCATCAAGCTAAGGGAATAAATCAGGGATACCAAGAGACTTTCACTGTGTGTGTGTGTGTGTGTGTGTGGGTGTGGTGCTCATTTGAAACTTTGTGAAATTAGATTTACTCACTGGTAAAAAATGCAGGTACTGTCTGCCACCAGACAAATTAATAACTACCAAAATGCCACATACATCTCTAACATTGCATTACATTTATGCATTTAGAAGATGCTCTTAAACAGTTTACATTATTTACAGATAATCCATGTATACAGCTGGATATTTACTGAAAAGCAATTCAGGTTAAGTACCTTGCTCAAGGGTACAATGGCATTGCCCCACCTGGGAGTCAAACCTGCAACCTTGGATTTATAGGCCCAGTTCCCTAAAACATTACGCCACACTGCCGCCAAATTCCCCCACTTAGCAACATCTGGAGTGACAATTCACATCGTGGCCAACAAGAGAGATCAGAGAGGGGAAATGGAGGAAAAAAAAAAATATGCACACTCAAAAAAATGTTTTAAAAAAGGACAAAACATCGTCATGGTTACGCGATATCTCCACGAAGGAATTATTACCATAAGCGCCTTGCGTTTCCCCATTCATCAATCCCAGCGGGCGGGTGCTTCCTCAGAAAAGGGGGGACGCATTTCTGATCACGTGACGCGCATTACTCGGCTCCCGAGACCTGAATCGACAGCTGGGGCCTCGTCCTCCAGGATGTATATTCCCGCTGCAAGCTTTCCTCCTCTGGATACGGACACGTTTATAGCGCTGCCGAAGCCCAGGACCCGCTCTGAAATGACGCACTTATCCGGAGTGCGCACTTAAAAGGGATAAACAACGGGATCGGCTGCGAACGCCTATCGGAAACCGCCGCTGGTACCAGCCGACGGTTCGGCGGCACAGCAACGGCAGGACCACCCATTAACTACTTTGCGTCTTCATCTCGAACGCCTCACTTTAACTGTCCGCTGGCGGACCGCTGTATGCCCGCTGGCGGACCGCTGTATGCCCGCTGGCGGACCACTGTATGCCCGCTGGCGGACCGCTGTATGCCCGCTGGCGGACCACTGTATACCCGCTGGCGGACCGCTGTATGCCCGTGATGTGCCGACGGCGGGCGGCTGGCGGACCACTGCGCGCCTGCTAGCAGGCTGCACAACAAAAAGGAGTTACATACAATGATTTAGTACTCATGTACCAGATACGCCGCTGATTACAAACAAGCAAAACGTGCTCGTCAGCTGCGATATGAAACAGTAGGTTGGTACTTAGAGTCCTGTGGTTGTATATTTACAGGTTTAGATCTGTAGTGGGACATAGCTCCGGCACCTTCAAGCAAGCTACCCAACCCAAATTTGTTCAGGCACATATAACATGTCGCCTATGCCAAGTCGTCCTGGATGAGGGGTGTCGCACTAAATAGCGAAAACAATAAAATAGCCACATTTTGGGACACATTTTGCAAGGGCATTTACAACAAGACATGCTCAGGTTCCTGGCTATAATTAAACTTGTTAAGCACTGCCGTTACAAGCTTGCACAGCTCAGTTTTGCAACCTGGGCTTCAGCTAGCTTCAGTGAGGTCAACGTTCAGACACAGCAATAGCGGAATCCACTTCTCTATGCTGAACGAGAACTCGACAGGCATTGTACAGCGGCTGTGACTAGTTGGCTGACCAGTCAATCAGTCAGTCCAGGCAGACAGACAGACAGTACTTTCTGGGTTTATAGCGCAAACAAAAAATAAAAGTCTGAGCCAAAGCGCTAAGTCTAAAAAGCACTGGAATGCACCGCTGAGCAACACAAAAGCCGTCATCAGGCATTTAATCCCCGCTTCCTCCCCCAACAAAAGCACACATGGAAACTGTAATACAACCTTCTGTAGTCCGAGAGGCTCTTCAAAGCTTGGCATAAGTGCAAGCACTCAAACAGCTGTGCAGGCCCTTCCCCCAGAATTCAGGGCTGTTGTCCTTACCCACTCTCTATTGTGGTCTGCACGAACCCATCCCGATATTACAATTGGGTCTAAGAAGCTGAGCTTCTCCTACGACAGAACGGACTGCAGTACAAATTACACTCTTACAACATGCCCAGGGTGGCTTGGAAACTGTTAAAGTGATATCGATCGAAAATCTGAAGAAACATTTTTTAAATCAGGTAGACAGTCCTCACTTGGATAAAATCAGACACTTTCAACATGCCGTTGGTGTAGGACCGGAGATCGTCTCAAGATGTCTCTGATGGACTCACAAACACCCCACAACACATTACTTACATTACAGTGCACAGAATGGTTGAAAAACACTGCAGGGTTTTATTTCTTCCTGTTAAACAAGTGTAATAAGTACAAGGCCATTTTCTTTAATGTGTTAATAACCTGTCCAGAGCAAAAGAGATGCATAGCCCATCTTGTGCAGGACGGTCAATGCGAACCGAGCTGAGCAGGGATCCGAGCCAGATGTTGTGGGGTGAAGGAGTTTGGGGGGTGGGGGGGGGGGTAATGGATGGTTGTCATGGATACCGGGAGGCCACACTGCTGGCAGCCTGAGAAAGTGCTCCGATTGATTCGTCAATAACTGCATAGGGAATAAATAATTAATCATTTTAATTAAACAGAATCGATAGTCCCCCACACTCTGGCGAAAAAAACAACAACAAAAAAAACAAGGAGAGATGGCTGTGCAAGTTCAAGAACAAATTCCAGTCACGCTGAATAAACTACAGCCTGAATGTGTCACAAAAGAATATTCACGCTACAAAATGCACAACAAAATAAATGCATGAAATTTCTTATCGCGCAGTTTATATATTCCCGACAGGTTGGGTTTCAGGCCAGCGTACTGTATGATACACACCTGATACATGATGGATATTAAGTCAGTGGGTCTTCTACCTGTAACTCCCTACTAGGCACAGACTAATATGAAGCACAACTCCGAAAGCAACCTGCCACGTAATTGTTTTTTTGGTATTTCTCTCACATAGCAGAGTAAAGCTGTCAGCCACACAGCGAAGCCAAAATGAGGGTCTTATGAACACACAACTCCAAATGAGTCAAGTTCTACAACGCTTACGACACGATCTCTCACGGATACTGGCTGTCATTAATAACAACGGAGCGCAGAAATGCTCATACTCGCTCAACATTTCAATTTGAAATAATGTATTCTGCTCCACAAATTTGATTAAGTCAAACTATTTTAAACCACGGCAAGAGACCGGGGCTAACAAAAGAACAGCTCTCGCTTGTGTTTTTGTGCTGTTACCGCAATATGTTTGATGAATGGAACACATCTTCGCTCATGATGAGATAAGAAAATATGCATCCATTTGCCGAGGGGAAAGAAAAAAAAAAAAAATGGAGAAATCTCGAAACCAATCAAACATCGCAGAACAGCTGCATTCATCGACTTTATTGATGCAAACATCACACGTGTATCAATGAATCATTGCCTAACTCAATGAGGCAGGGGGTGGCAGAGGAGAATCTCTCTCTCTCTCTCTCTCTCTCTCTCCCTCGTTTACTTGATGTGTTGCCTTTTTCTTTCATTTTTGACGCACGAACATTGCAAGGGCACAAATAAAAATAGGTCTGGCAACTGCGCAAACGCCACTGTGCACAGCCTACATGTAAACATCCAGGAAATGCTGAAGCTTAAGTACAACCATTATAAAATGTACAGGCATCATATTTCATTTCATTGCTTGCCCACTTTGCTCATTAACAGCCAAAGTCCCATGTTTTCATATAAGGCTGAGCCTACTACTGCAAGTCTTTGCAGAATCATTACAATCCTCGGTAATTGCTCCTTGCCATGGAGGGGTGTTACACACACAGCAGTAGCCAAAATCGTAATGAACAGTTAGCCAATTATTGTCCCTGAATTTGAGTTATGCTCTCAATTTTGTGCTTTTGTTTACTCGCACCTGCTTGTGCTGAATATGTTGCTTAACGCACGCTTAAACACAGCAACTGACTGCTTTAGGTTACCAGGCACTGCATATATGGGTCTGGTTTAGTAGTCCGCTCGGAAACCGCAAGGACAGCGCCCGACGGACAGCCGGGATGCAACGCACCGCGTAAGTGCAGTAACATTAGTTAAGAACAACCGCCATTTTTCTCAAGGGACACCTCGTTTTAAAAAGAAACATCAACAAATATCACCGCTCCAAAGCTTGCGGAAAGGGGCACACAGGTATTGCCGTGACAGGGGAAAGAACACGGGGTTCCTTATCAGGAGAGATGCCCCTCCCCGCCCCGACCCCCCCCCCCCCCCCCCGCCGTTCATCGCTCACAGTGTTATTAACACACTTAGTAATGCCAGACAGGTTATGCACTTGGATTCCGGAACATTCCACACCCCTGCTTTACTCCTGACAGTTATTGTGCCCAGAAAACCAAGCAACGCGTTCTGAAGCGAGCAATTATGGAAATGTTGGCTTCGCCGCTTGCATGTAGATGTGCGCGGAGAATCAGCCCCAGTCTTTTCTTAGGGGCGTTTTGTTCTTTTTAGGGCCACATAAATCACATTCTCCATTTTGGGTCTATGAAAGGTGCCGGCATACAGGGGGAATAAGGATACAGTTGTTGCAGAGCTATACTAACAGGTTTATGAAAACAAAAGGGATACCACCTCACCATCTTCCCCCTTAATCCTTATATTATTATTATTATTATTATTATTATTATTATTATTATGTACATACACTATTACAAATTACTGGCATTTAGCAAAATTAGCAAAATATAGAATGACTTACAATGGAAAGTATTATTATTATAATAAATATGACTATTATTGTCATAATTATTACTCAGACACAAGATCCTTAGGTGAAATTTAAAGTGTAGCTGAAATGGTGGGCTTTGTGTTACGCTTTCAAAAAGCTTGTGAATGTGGAAAACATGCATCCAGCTTCTACATTCACTTTAAAAGTAGCACCCCTTCTGAGAAATGGAAACAAAGGGGCAGTTTACTTCCCGGGTTTTTTATGTTATTTCAGTTGTAGGCTACGTTTTCGATTGGCCTATACGGTGTTTGTGTGCATTCTGGGATTTGTGGTCTAAAGCAAAAAAAATACACTTCAAGCAAGAGACACATTATAAGTACAATTTTTATAGACATGTCATGCCTCCAGAGGTTGTGCATGTGTATATTATCTTGACTATTCTTAAAAAAAAAATCACATTTCAAATTATTTTCAGTTGAAACTATTTCATATGGCACATGCAACCGGAGACTGCTGCACTTACGTAAAGAAATACTGGCACAATACGGTTATTTATGTTCAAAATTGTGAATGAACGACAGAAAATTTATATTTTTTTATATGTATGGAAAAATAGCATCACTATACAAGCTGACATGGAGTTACTGGAAATGTATTTTCTTGCTTTAGACCACAAACCCCAAATGCTCCTATACCATCTATTTTAAAGTCAGCAGGTTGTCAGAAACTTCTCAAAATACCTAAAATGTCCTTAATCGCACACAAAAACCGTTTTGAACAATCGATTATACTAAAATGGAAATCAAACCTCAGAAAGTCCACAACCCCGTTTACCATGGACACCATGCATATCTCTATATCAAATTAGAACCTCCTGTGTTAAAGCACAACTGAACTTTGGGTTGTGTAGTTACCTGGCCATGATATGATTCCAAATGGTGGCAAAATATATTTGTTAGTTGATCTGTGCTCCCCTGGGGTGATAATCCAGAATAGGGTATTTGTCGCTTTCCATTCACTTCTATAGGGCAGCTAAAACAATCTCAAAATGACACTTCTAGCAATACAAACAATAACCAGTCCTCATACGTATTTTTTTTTCGTGTAATTCAAATTTATATTTATAAGTACTATTTTCTTTTTGTTGTTAGCAAGCAAGCTACCAAAAAAGACTAGCAAAATGTCAGCAGGTCGGTTTGTTTACCATAGATATATACTACCAGGAATGCTTGCTTCCATGGAAATTTGGACCAATGAGTAGTTTCAGACACATCGGTGCATTAATGCGGTTTCTGGCGCAATTACCTAATGGATCTACATTCCAAATAAAATAAGAAAAAGCCAGGAAAGGGCCATTTAATTTTCAAAAAGAAATACGTACGAGGACTGGCTATTGTTTGTATTGACAGAATCCACTTTGTTTGCGTTTGTATACGTGCTAGAAGTGTCATTTTGAGACCGTTTTAGCTGCCCTATAGAAGTGAATGGAGAGCGACAAATACCCTATTCTGGATTATCACCCCAGGGGAGCACAAAGCAACTAACGAACATATTACATCACCATTTGGACTCACATCATGGCCAGGTAACTAAACAACCCAAAGTTCTATCAAAGTTCAGTTGCACTTTTCTATAACACATAAATATTACATGAAGTGAAAATTCAATGGAAATCATTACTTTTAATGGAGGTTATCCGGCAAGTATGGCAAGAGCCGCGCTGGCGAGGGTTTGAAAAAACCCAACTTTTGCTGTACTACCACCATTTCTGTCTCCATCCACAGCCAATCCCCTGAGGTAGGCAGGCCTTTCACTGTTCTGCAGAATGAATGCAAGCCAGCTAGCTGGCTTACTGCCACCTTCTGCTCCGCCCACTCGACATACCCTAGTGAAA